>JBBMKC010201895.1:0-13980 GCA_037834085.1 Bipalium vagum | reverse complement strand
TATTTTATTCAGAAAATTTTAAATATTCAAAATAAATAATCAATGTTTTATATTTATTAATTCAAGAACATATTTTTCTTTAATTTATGTCATTATAACAAAAACGCTTATTTTTTATGGGACACCCTAAAAATTGAAACACACCTATATTATCCGAACATTTTTTACTGAATTTTTAAAATCTTGTATATTTACATTTTGTATTTTTTGTATAGTCGACATGGTGTTAAATATTGACAAAAAATAGATATCATATATATTTTTTTATCCAGCTAATGATTAACATATTACAGTTTTGTAACGATTTATTTTATAAGTTTTGTTTATGTAACACCAGAAATATCTCTTTCTTTTCTATCTGTTCCACTAGGTATCTTCAAATAAAACAAAAGATAAAACTGAAAAAATTAAAATATTTTAAAAAATTTAAAATAAAGAATTTATATATTTTCCTTTATTCCCAATCTTAATTCTTCCAATTTTCGGGAACCGCCATAAATCATTTTTTGAAAAAACTCGAATCTTGATTGTAAAAACAAATTGATTAATGTCCACTTTACCTTTTCATCATTTATAAATTTTTTCCCATTCTAAGCATTCTGCACCGACCGAAATAAATAGGAGTCTGTTAGTGCTATATCGGTATTGTAACATATCCTAGCCTAGTTCCCTTAATTTTTGACGAGTAGCCGAAGAGGTATGTGGTTGTGCGTTTTCGTGAAGGAAGCCGATATCTTTTTCGATTGAGCAACTCTGATTAACTTCTTTTTATTACATTATTCAAATCGGTTAATTGTTGAATGTAGGCAGCCAAATTGGTCGGTTTCAGTCTGGTAAGAATTAAAGGTAAATAATTAAATTGAAAATTCCTGATTTAAACAAAGGTACATGGTTCGTTCAAAAATGCCTCGGACTAACTAAGAAAAAAACACAACACAAAAACTGAAACAACTTTTATTGGACTACTTGTACTAGTTCGAAAAAAATATTTAATTATTTTCTATATAACTACCATTGGCAGCAACCAACTTATTCCATCGAATAACCAAATCTTGAAATGCATCAGCACAAAATGTCTAGGAAGCTCTGCAAACCACTGTTCAACAAATTGCTGGAGTGCATCTGATGTCTCAAGATGATGGCCATGTAATGCTTTCTTCAGGTTGTAAGGTGGATGCTGGAGAAGTGCAAAACCACTCTTCCATGTTGAACATCGTGCAACATTACTTGCATGGACAGCAGCATTATAAACAAGGAGCCAAAGTGGAACATTTCTTGATTTCCGTTTCTTTGCACGGCATTCCTCAACCAATTTGGCATAGTATTGACCATTTATTGTTTGTCCATTAAGCAAGAAGTCTAGATGAATGACTCAACTTTTGTCCCAAAACACTGAGAGCATAAGTTGTTTTCGATGTAAGGTTCCACTTCTCATCTTCAGAGGAGGTTTCTCTTCTACATGTCTCGATTCAGATGATTCCTATTTGGTTTCAGGTAAGTATAAAGAAAAAGGTGTCTCGTCCTCAGTTGCAAATTTGACAATGTGAAGTTGAGGCGCATTTCCTTCATGTTAGGAGACATAAACTTTGAAACAAATCGTGAGAATAGTTTGCGATATCCTAATTTCTTAATGATGTTGTGACAACTGCTAACACTTATTTTAAGTCATTCATCAATTTCATCCACCTTAATTCGTCTTTCAGCTAGAATAATCGCCTCATATTGCGTAATTTTCTTATCGGAAATTTCAATTGGTCTGCCAACATGGGAATAATCCTGGTGCACACTTTCACGCCCATGCTTGATAAATGATATCCAGTGATATATGTGGATCTAGAAGGACATTTGTTGCCATATGCAATTGCCATATCACGAAATAAATTATCAGACTACTTCTTTAAAAGCACATAGAATTTTATCACACTTCCGTATTCCACCTCATCCATTTGACAAAAACTGAAATGTGAGTTAGTTTATGAATTATAAGTCAGCCAATCAGATTATTTAACTTATGCATATAAACAAACATACGTGTAAGTGTTCAAGCCATTTGGCTTGATTGGTTTATCATGTTTTTTCTTAGCCAGTCCGAGGCATTATTGAACGAACCACGAACATTTATTGCTTATCATTTTAAATATAAAAAATATTCATTAAAAATTTTTTTTTAACTTGAGTAACTTTAAAAATTACGGTATAAAAGCCCGAAATTATTTAGATGCCAAACAATATTTTAAAATACATTTAAACAAGATAGTTGAGCGTTCTAAATACTTTTATCAAAGCAAATTTTTCCCATTTGAGTATGTCACACTATTTAGTCTAAAAACACAATTAACTTCATTGGTGGTATCTATCGTAAGTATTGTCTTTATTAAACAGTAGGCAAATAATAACCCGATTTCTACAGAAATAAATACGAGATCTTTTTAAGGCAATCTGAATTTTAATGATTATTAAGTAAACAAAGAGTATCTATACTTTTAAAATTTCTTTTTTATTCGATTTGATTAAACAAATATTACAATAGGCAAATATGAACTACTGTATGCTGAAAAGTTAAAGATGTCAATTATACGAATATAATAGCAATAATAATGAAAATAATAATAATTATTATTATTCTTTATTTTATTGTATTATTATTATTATTATTATTATTATTAAATAATTACTAAAATCGAATAAGATAAATTAAGACAGTTTTGATAATAATAAATCGAGATTTACTTTACAATTTACGAAAAATTATCTTAATATACAAATATAAAATTCTTTTATTCCTAAATCAGAATCCGAACTAAAATTCATAAAATAATTTTTCAAATCTGGATCGGATATTGACGGCTGGATATCTTAAAAATAAAATAAAGAATATTTCCATTGCAGAAATAATAGTCTGAACATAATTATAATACTGCGAATATTTTTTTGAGTATTTTACATTAATAAATAAACCCTGTTACATATTTATATAACCTATCACAATGATTTCATTATTCTTTAAAATGTAATCAACAAGGACGACGCAGTTTCACAGTGAGAGAGAAAGAAAAAGAAAGGTTTCCATATCTTATTCAAGGAAATCAAAATAAGTATTTAGATAAAAATAATATTATCTTTCTATGGAAGTCTGTAAGAAATGTCTGAAAATGGAAAGTAGACTATAGTTAAAAAAAAACTAAAAATCATTATTAACTTTATTTCATGGTCAATATATATTTAATTCATTGATTATTATCTTCCAGTACAAGAGAATATATTCAATATTTTTGTGTTTTCAACTGATTATAGGTCCACTGTTATTTGATGAGTTTTTCTGGTGTTAGTGACATTTTTCATTCCATCATTTGGTTAACTAAAGCTAAAACGTCTTGTAAACTTGTGATAATCGATTACTTCGAATCCATATCCATGAATTAGTCCAACGCTTATGTTTTCAGAACCAAAGTTTCATTTGCATTTACTTCAAAACTTTTCTAGTGAATAATAACGTATGACAGCCAAAAATCCGCCCAATATAAAAAGGTCAACATTTTTCTATTTTACATTAAAAAACAAGAGGAACATAATTATACCACATAGATGAAGGTTATAGCAATATGAATAATCACTTCTGATTTTCTATATCGTTTGAGTCAAAGAGCCAAATGTGCATTAGCAAGGACTGGCCAGAATATGTAATCCTCATAATTGTGTTGTTGATTAATGATAGGTAACAATAGTAACTGTAAGCATTGATTTATATAGATTTCCGAGTTGATTGCGTTATTGGCAGTTCCATTGCAAGATCTGGAAAGACCTCGATTTGACATGACCATCCAAGCAAGCAGTTTTGGTTCAAATTTCATTTTTAAAAATATACTTTACACTAGATTTTTCGTTTAGATTATCTGATTAAAATCCCCTGTTTTGCAGTTGGATAAAGAAATATGACTCATCGTGGAGGATCCAATTCAATTTATTGAAATTTCTATACAAATAACTGCATCTGCTTTTAATGATTGATCGTTGTTTGTCTGTACGTGCTCGAATGGCCATTCGTTTTCGATATTTGATATTGGCCTTCTTTTTCAATGTATTTGATAAGTTGTTGGGCGCAGTTAAATTACCGGGACAGCATACGTTCAGATATTCCCATCTTGTTGTTAGGAGATCTCTTTAACAAGTCCACATTCCTCTTTGACATTTTAACCGGTTTATGACCACATCCAACATTTCGCAACGGACAAGATTTATTTTCTGCGTGTCGATTTTACCATAAAGCGTGTCGATTTTACCTGTAGCATAAAATATATTACCGTGAAGATTTTTCCTTCATTGGCATGTATCAACCAGAAGTTGTGCACACGGTTCCGAGCATCATTTTCTTTCATCTTCTAAAAACGCACTTAAGTATAGTATTATTTAAACAACATATTAACTTAAAGTACTTGTTATATAGTTGAAAATTATGAAAAGAGAAATAGTGACGAATGATTTTATTGACATTTATTAAATTTATTTATAAATTTGTCCGAATTTTTAGTTGTCATACGTTATTGGTGATCAAAATAATTCACCTATTCATAATATATTAAAATTAGCAAAATCGGTGATGTTCTGAGTCATTTTCAACAGAAGGTTCAATTAACAAGTAAGATGTTAGGATGTTATATTGTTTAGGTGATCCACACCAGACAAGAATCAAATTATTTCATTACTAAGAAAACAATTTAACTGTTTGAAAAAAATTTTCGAATCAGTGAATTTCTTTTGACATGTGAGACTTCTTTTTTTACAAAATTAACTATTTCATCTTTATCTTCACACCCTACCCTTTAAAGCTTTTAAATTAAACTCAGTCGTTGTTTTGTTTTTAAAAAAACATTCATACGATCAATTCGATAATTGTCACTGACTCAGAGTTCATGTTGAGTTGTTTGTTTATCATAATACATTATGTTTACGTTTCACCACAGAATTCACTTTGGAAAAGATTTTAACCAATCAAAAATTTAATTTGAAAAATGCTTAACGCAAAATTCATTATCCATGGTTATCAATGTCAAAACGATGACATCACATGACAAGCGCGCATTCAATGACAGTTTTACCAACTTCAAAATGACAATAATTATAAATTTTCGATTGACAGACATATTTTTCATTTTTAAAACCTCTTTAATAATTCTCGTCCGCTGGATTTTGGTATTATGGAGAACGCTTTTGTGAGGTATCAACTGACTGATTTCTCAAAACTTGTTGATATCTTTTTTTCGACTCTTGTGTTTTCATTAAAACTTGATTTTAGAGCATTAATGTCTTGGAAGATTGCACACGTAGCCTTACGTATGGTCATATTTTGGAAAATATATTATATTCTGTATTAATTGTTATTTGTAAAACTTAAATCAAGAGGATCTGTGGTATAACTCATTTAGATCTGGATTGGGAAATGTCACTTGAAATGAAGACTTCATTTTCTGTCACACAATTCAAAGAACTTCTTATTTTCAATTGTCTCTGGTGAGTATTCTGAGTATTAGACTCTTGAAATTGATTCTTCTCATATCGGCTATGAAGGAATGATACGTGAGTAAATTTCAGTCTATCAAAATCTTTCATAATCATTTTTAATCACCTTTGTAGAATAAAGTATTCTCGTTTGCAACAAGGACGACTCTTAATTTTCTTATTATGTATCATATACAGTGAAACCTGTTAATTTGGGCGACTCTAAATTTTGTTAATAAAAATTAAATATTGGTTTTTGTTTTCATGCATCGTTTATATTTTGGGCAAAATGTTCGATCTCAGTGGTGCCCAACATTGACAGGTTTCACTGTATTTCCAATTAAATAATAAGCATTATAGTTTCAACAGCCTTGAATGGAAATCTATTTCCCTTCGAAGGATATCCATTTTGTTTGCTCTATCGATTTTCTAGGAAATATTATATTAAAAAAATATAAATAAAAAATATATATAATAAAAAATTCAGGTTGAATTGATAAAAAATGAGAAAGAGAAATGTTTATTTATTTCTGACATAAGGAAGTAAGAATTAATTTAATTTCGAGATTTAATTTTCGATCAATAAGGAAAATAAATTAGAATTTAAAATTTTAGTGCTAATTAAAAATTTCCCCTCGATCAACATAAAGAAGATCAGAATCTTAAATGTCCATTAAATGAATTAATAATGAATAAATTTATTTTGAATATTAACTAAAAAATAAATCATTGGTTGAAATTAAAAGAAATAAATTTTTCCTATTCAAATAAATAAGAATCTTATTTTGTTTTAATCAACCTGAAACAATTATAAATCGTATTCTAAATCACTGGGACTAAGTGTCACTATTATTGAATTGTAAAGAAATAAATGGCGGTTTTAACATTGAAATTCAAATGATCAAATGACAGCTTAAACAAAATTTTATTTATCAAAATAGAAACCATTACACTGTACACAGTTCTCCCAATGAGTCTTATTTATTCTGATTCGATAAAAATCTAGAGTTCTAGATGTTACAAAATATTCAAAGACTTTAATGACAACATCATCACTGGGGAAGGTTCTCTCAATGAAGAACGTGTCCTAATATTTGAAGAAATAATAATCAGTAGACGAGTGCTCTGTTGAGTAGGCTGGATAAGGCAGAACTTAAATATCAAGTTGGTTCAATTTTTGTACAGTAGATTGTGCAACGTGCGGTCTGGAGTTTTCAGGAAGAAGCAATGGGTCTTTACTATTGACCAAAGCTAGGTAGTTTTTGATACAGCTCTTCAGTTTCCACTCAATACTTTTCGGCAATAATTGTTCGACCACATTTCAATACTTTATAGTGAATCAAACCAGTAGAACACCACCAAAGAGTCATTAAAATCTTCCATTGGTGCAACTTTAGGAAGTTCATGTCTATCTAACCACCCTGAGAACGTCGGTGGTTGTCGTAAAAGACCCATTTCTCATCACATGTAACAATGTGATAGAGGAGAGGTTCCTTTTTGCTGTGCAAAAAAATTTCTGACGACAACTCAAAACGACATAATTTTCTTTCAAAACTTTCTGACCATCTTCGTCGGAATGTTTGACATTTCCAATTCATTTAAGTTTATCTTGGAAATCATTGCGTATTTTCATTTTCCTTAGTGTTTCCTTAATTTTTTGTTATTCCCAATATTATCATTGTATTAATTTTATTTAACGACGATTGACCCGTACTACTTGAATCTTGATTATTTAAAGTTAAATGAGGTTGTTTCTGATTAAAATTGCCAATTTTAGCTGCAGAAGCATAGCTCTTTTTCAACTTTTTTGGGGGTTTGATCCCAGAAAACCAGCTTTTATGATCGGAGAGAGGGTGGAGAGTTAGGGTTGAAGAAAGGTATCCCATTTATAGGCCTGAGAAGATCACAAAAGTTAGTTCCTGAAGACACGGTCGTCTCAAAATCTTTCGTTATTAATGTCTATGTAGAAATGAGGAAAAAATATTAGATTTTTTTTGAAAATTATTGAGTTGTAGCAATAATAATAATAATAGCTGTAGAGATATAACTCCAGTTTTAATTTGGAAGGCCTTAGTAATAACGATAATAATTATTATAATAATAATAGTGAAAATAACAATAATGATATAAATGAGGGCCTTTGTTGTCATTAATATAGAAATTAACCTCTGCGTCAAGGTAGAATAGGAATAGTACTCTGTCGTTGGAGTTACTAAATTCTTTTGTCTCGGAGTGGAGACAAAAATACTAATTAGAGGCTATTGATGGAAATAGCTGTCTCGAAGCGTAGAGATTGGTGAGCACGCGAGCACACATTACTACTCCTAAGTATAATAGTAACAAAATTATGTTCATCGAACCATGAATTTTGTTGATATGGAGACTGATACTCACACGCAAAGATTTGAATCGATTTTGGGGGAACTGACGATTAAGATCGTGTTAATGAAGGGCGTCTTTAGTGAGCTCTTTGAATTATATCTAAATGAATAATGTGGTGCCAAAATATATATTTTTTGTAAATGGAAAATTATTTGTTTTTGTTACTTTTTGTGATTCGTTTTTTTTTGACCGGTCGATCGTATCAAGTCTCTTTTTTGACTGGTCGATCGTGTCAAGTCTCTTTTTTGACCGACTTGGTCAAAAAAAACATGATCCAATTTTCTTTATTAAAAATTGCTGTTGACTTAACCTTTTTAAAAGATTTTGCTTTACCATAAATAAATTTATATTAATAAAACAAAATCTCATTTAATAATTCATAATGCAAAAATGAAGTCATAAAAACGTCCATTAATTTCCTTACAATCTAATATAAAGAGTGTCATTACAACTTTAAATCGTAATAAATCTTTAAATATTTAGTCTTGTTTTGGTGAACTATTACCGAGAGTGTATGTTGGAATGTAATATTTCAGGTCGAATTGTCGAGCAGTTACAAACTTATTGTTGAAGAGATCAATAGAATAGAAGTATAAATTAAACTCACTCAACAAGCAATATTTAGCAAATTCATCAAAACTGGGAGTGTCTTAGATGTACTAAAATGAGTAAATCAACCAAACAAGAGTAAGTTTTGGATGAACATATTAATCAATTTTTACCGGATATATATTTTTTTCAAACCAATTCTTTCATTGCAAAATTTGAAACAAAGATGCACTGGTGTATTTATCAATATGATAATAGAATATTGTACAAAAGCCTACTTGTTTTTTTCTGCTAGATTACGTCGTAGAAAACAACTAAATGTTGCGTATGCCTTTTTCGTGTAAAAAAGAACAGATTACACTGAGAGTTTCTTTTGCTATACACTCATAAATTTGTAAAGCTACTTAATTAACGCTTTGTATAATAATTAGTTTTAGGCTTATAGCATTTGGAAATGTTCCATTTTCTTAGCTTATTTATACTTAGTTAATTTTTAATAAACGTAAATATGCATCCCGGCGAACGGCGTACGTCTATCGTATTTCAAGATTTCTTATTCTACATTAATTAATCTCAGTATATTATTATTATTTATTATTATTGTAAAAAATAAATAAGAAATCTCAAATAATTTCAATCTAAAAAATATAATTCTAAATTAGAATTTTTGAATAAAGATTATAATTTTGCTAGATCCTTTAAATGGATAATTTTTAGTTTTTTATTGATTAATTTGAAAAAAAACAATTCAATTTAAACAAAATATGATTTCTTTCATTAACTTTTTATTTTTCTGAATTGTAAAATATTTGTATCTATTTATAAATGTTTTATTTTTTTTAAGGGTAATATCAAGATATGAGACTTTGTTTTGATCCTAATATTTTATTGTCTCATTTTGATTTATTGTTTTAATTTGATCTACTCACTGTCTTCGAAGATGAAGTTTTATGAACGGTATACACTATGCTTTGACATTTTATTGTTTCATTTAATAATTATGATGATTTTATGATAATAATTATATATTTTTGGATTAATATTTATTTTAACTCACAAAATTTTTACAATTTTTTTATTATATTGACTTTTGGGAAATTATTTATAATGGGAAAATGAAGATTTACTTCTTAAAAATTCAGATATTTTATTAATATATAAAATTTTGAAAATTAATTGGCTTTATAGAAGAATTATTACACTCAAAATATATATTATAGCAGATCATAATGTATATAATTTCCAAATTTTGTCTGGAAATTAAAACAAAAAGTTCTATATAAAAGATACTCAAAAGTATTGAAATATTTTCTACAAAAAAGGAACATAATGAATGGTAAAACAAAATTCTATTATGACCAAATAAATTTCCAAAATGAAGGAAACAAATTCCATTTCTTTGATATTTTTTCTTTTGAAATATTTTGTAAAGGGTTAAATTTTTTGAACGATAATGTTCATTAAATTAGATCAAAATATTTTAAAAATAAATTGAAAAATAAAAATAAATATATTTTTATAATTTTTATTTTTATTCTTACTTATAATTATCCGTATCTGTTTTACCTTTTTTATAAAATACTTTTATTTATTATTTATTATTTATTTTATGGGTCTTCGTCCAACAGCCTTCTCAAATCTCTATCTTCACATTGTTTTTGTGACATTTTTTTGTAGTTCTTATCATATTAGCCATTTAGAAAACGGAAAACTAATCTCTACATGTGTTCATCGAAGGAGCATGTTCTCCATAGGTATCTCGAAGCACGCGGTACGTTTCCGCTGCAGTTTTTTTGGCAGTAAAGTAATTTCGAATTACTTCCCGCAAATGTCATTTATTTTTGATTAATATTGACATTTTGAATTGCTATAATATTTAAACAAGAAATATTAAAACAACGGTCTCGTGATATTATTAATTATATGACATTTTTCTTAAAAATCAATTCAATATAATTTAGATACATATGCAAACAAAATTTTTATTATCATTTTCAAAAGAAGCCGTAGGCATAACTGTACACCTAATAGATATAGAAACATTTTGATCAGATGCCAAACATTCCTTTCTAATTTTATTGACAAACGATCTGGCCACAAAGAAATTTGGAATTTTTTAAGTCACTGTGACTGGTGGCTAATGCAACAATAACTGTATGCCTTTTCATTTCTTGTGTTAATTCAAAAGTTATCTCTTCCATTTCTAAATTAAAAAATAATTATTTAATGTTGTATCAATAAATATTACAAATCAATTTTAGCGCCACTAAAAAAATTATCATATATTTTAATAATTTTTGTCCTGAAATACCTGACGCACCCTGTATAAAAGTAGTTTACACTCCAGTTACAAAAAATAATACAAATATTCCATAAAATGATTTTTTTAAAAAAAGTTATTTAAGAAAACAGAAATTCATTATTTTGCAATTATATTAGAGCTTTTATTATTTTATTCGTGAAATATTAACTTCGATATTTAATTTAGTTTCATTAATATAAAATTAAAATAAAAAAAATAATTTTAAATACAAAGAAAAAATAATAAATCTTTTAACAAAATTTATTTAGATAAACAATTTGAATTCCAATTACAAACAATTATAATGTCCCATAAAATAAATTTAAATAAAAAGAAAAACTGATTTCATTATTTTAAAATTGCATTTGAACTTTTTTTATTTTATCCATTAAAAAAATATTAATAAAAATTAATTTAATTTCAATAAAATAAATTTTGTTAAATTTTCCCTTTCGGATAAAAAGAGAGTTTCTCAGATTTTTGGTAGAATTTTTTCAATATTTCTAAAGCAAATTCTTTAACATTCGACAGTAATATATAATAACATAAAATATTCTTCCACCCTAACATAATCAAATAACGGAATAAGTAAACAAAAGAAGGGGGAGAAATAATTTCTTTCATTTCCTTTTGTAACCTTGATTTGAAAAATCTTTATGGTATTTATGCTCATTTAATTATCATTATTTTCCGTTATCTCATCAAAAGAATTGTTGGTCTTTATCAGTATTAATACAGATGATGGATTAGTACGGCATATTTCATACGCTTAATTTGTGAAAAATAATTATTTATATTATATATCAATTAAATATTAGCTACATTATATTTTTTCGTTTTTTCATTATTTTTCCATTTTTAATTTTGAGAAATATGATGAAGGAAAATATCAGAAAAAATTAAATCCAAAATATAATTTAAAATTTATTATCCTACAACTCATGGTCATAATATAATGAAATCATATGTCAAAGGTCCTTTTTGTAACATCATATGGAATAAAAAATATTTCACAAATTCTATGGAAAAGGTAGAAGGAAAAAAATTACAGAGGAATTTCATCATGTTGTATAATCAAACTTGAAGAAATATTAAGTTGAGATTTATAAATTTTTTGCTAAGCTACAAATTTTAAAATCAATATTTAAATGCTTTGTTTAAATACCCTTAGTTAATGTATTTAAATAATTTGTAAATTCAAATAATGAAAAGTTGGATACAGTATTCAATTACAGAAAGACATTCTCCAATAAAGAAAAATTTCTAACTGAAATTATTGTTAAGATGAATCCAAAGAACTAGATTTATAGTGAAATTATGAAAAAAAAGATTTATGAAGTTTTGCAAACAAGACCTGATTCCAGTGCTGATTCTAGAAGACCTGAAGGCAGTGATTCCAGCAGGTTTAACTAAAGTTTTACACCTTTGAATATTTCAGTAAATCGCTCCTGTAAATGAAAGGTTGAGTAGATTCATTTAAAAAAGTTGACCAATGAAAAGAACTTCAAATAGTGAGATTTGTCAATGGATTGTTGACTCATGGAAACTTTATTTGTTTATTTCCATTATTATGTGTAATAGCTTTTTATGAAAAGTTACATGTTTTGTTTTGTTTAAAATTTTTATGAAAACTCTAAAAAGGCTGTAATTAAATGTTATTTTTAAAAATTGGTTTTTTTAAGATAGGCAACGTTTTGTATACTGGATTATGCAGTAGTATTATTGACATTAAGACCGTGATTTATTGAGGATTTTTCAAAGGGGAAAATCTTTATTTCCAAGCAAAATCGCGGAATGCAGTGGAATTTTTGAACAACTTTACGACCGGGAAGAGGGTCTCTGGAATATATTGTGTTCTGATTTTGAAAATAACTTTTCTCCTTATATACTGATGGATAATATATAAATTAATATTTTCTTTTTGCATCAATTTTGTCAATTAATTGAATTGTGAAGTGTACAAATTAAATTAATTTTACAGAAAAAAGTGTTTGGTTATTTATTTTGTTTTCTTATAAGCCCGTCAGGGTTAAGTAGGTAAGCAAATATTTATTAATGTAATTGTATATATTTATTTATATTTCTTAAACAACTTACCTCTTTAACATATCAAAGTTAACCAGAATCTGGAAACATTTTTTGTTTTAATTCTGCATAGCAAAAGGAATAATCTTCCATAAATAAATGAAATTGTTGATGTTAATAGTAACAGCTAATTTTTGTTAATAATTTAATTTATTGTTATTTTATAGATTAAAATTTCTTTGATATGTTTTAATTTACTTACTACTACTAATAATCAATTAATATCAGCACAGAAAAAAATTATTAAAAAAATATTTTTCCTTAATTATATAAAGAATATTTATTATTTGATAATTCATCTACTTTATTTCATTTAAATAATTAATTTCATAAATAACTTTGTAATTTAAAGAATAGTTTTTTCTGATTCAAATTAATTTATTAAAATTAGATAATTTATTTAGAAAATATTACTAGCGGAATATTATTATTGTCGTGAGCTTTGATCATGTCTGTAGGAAATAATATTAGGTTAGATTTTCTATGAAATATATTATTTATTATTATAATTTTTGTTTTAATCCACTGAAAAATATCTAATAGAAAATCATATTATGAAATGTGTGAAATTTATTTGTTTTGCTTAAAAATTCATAGCCTTATGAATAAAACCTATCTTAATGAAGTTTTATAAATAATTAATGTGACCTGATTAATAAAATTTCATCTTTTGACCAAAATAAAAATTCGGGAAAGTAAATTTATGGAATACAGTCAATGGATGGGTAAAATTTGAATAATTAATCTAATTTATTGTTATTATTCTATAAAATAATTGAATTTATAAATTAATCAAAAATATAAATTTCTTAAAACTGCTAATATTATTATTTAACTAAGCCTTTCACGAATCATACAAAAAAAATGATAATTTTTAATGAATTATTTGGTTAATTATTTTGATTAATTTAAACAAACATAATTTCAATGATCAATCATCCTAACTGACAGCGACTTGTAAAATTAATTAAATTTCCATCGAAACTTTTGGGAAAATATGTTGTCAAAATTTATTCATATATACATATACAAATATTTGAATATTTTGATAAATATAAATATTTGTAATATTTATTTCTTATCTAAAGATACTAGAAAATTTTTTAAAAATTATTTACAACAAACTAAAAAAATTTTATTTAGTACATTTATTCAAGAAAATAAAA
>JBBMKC010201884.1:0-13988 GCA_037834085.1 Bipalium vagum | reverse complement strand
GGCGTAAAATGTGGAAGGCTGTTATTGATTACAGCATGGATATATATTAAATCTTATTTTATGTCTTTCTTATAATTTAATATTTTTATTTGATTCTTGAGAAAATTAATTTTTAGGAATTATTTAAAAATCTAAATCAATAATCTTATAATATTTAGAAAAGCACTTATATTTCTGTTGCTCTTACAGTAAACCTCTTTATAACCCCTGGGGAACGGCAAAACTGTCGTTATATAGAGGTTCCACTGTATTATTTATTGATGATAGTTTCAGTAAGCACATTTAATTACGATTACGAATTATCTGCACATTGAAAAATCCTTTTTCTTATTTGTTGATAATGGCGATATTTTTTCTGGAAAATAAAATCAAACTTTTGAGACAATTGGCTGTCTATTATTTTCTTAGAATACGTGATATTCTCCTGAAATTTAACCGTTTTTGGATGTCAAGGTATTTAATGTGAAAAATCACAAAAAATTTTAAACTCGTGTTTTTCTTTAAGAAAGATTAAACGAAAAATGTGGAGTAACTTTAGAATCACTTATAAGTAATGAATGATCAGAAAATGTAGCTTTTGTTAAATTATGTAATAATAAAATTACATGATGTTATAAATAGAATTAACTGTTTCATAAAATAACCTCTAAACTTTCGTAAAACGCCATTTTAAATGTATAAACTGAAAAATTTAACATCCTTCTTTTTAAAACCAATAGAAACAATTTCTTAGTGATTACACTTGAATTGCAAATGAAATTAAGATGTAAGAAATAAAATTTCTAAAAATATT
Source organism: Bipalium vagum (assembly GCA_037834085.1). Lineage (NCBI taxonomy): Eukaryota > Metazoa > Platyhelminthes > Tricladida > Geoplanidae > Bipalium > Bipalium vagum. Next base: position 13,195 of record JBBMKC010201884.1, on the reverse strand, counting down.
TTTCGATAATATTCTAAAATAGTTCGACTTAAGTTCATTTGTGTCGCCTGAATTTTCTTTTCAACAAAATCGATTTAATTTGTAACCACACTCGATCAAGATTGTGTATTCTTTTGCTAAACTAGGTAAATAATAAATTACAATTATGTAACTTTTAATATTTGAGTAATTATAAATTCAAGACCAAATTAAAATTTAATTGAAAGTACAATTTGCAAAGAATATATTTTGTAATTCTTTTTCGTAGTGAAAGTGTTTTAAAATTATAAAAAACAAATTATCTCATGATTTAAAATCAGTGTTAGAAGGAAAATATGAAGATGATTTTAAATTAGGAGAGATCGATTTTAGTTTAAATTCCACACTTAAGTGTTTTTCTTAAATGAACCAACATAATAAAAATATCAAAACCTTTACTTTAAAATTTGCAAAAATTAAATCAAGTAAAATACCGGTTACAATCAGACCTATCGCATTTAAGAGACAAATGCTTTAAGCAATAATTTTTAAAAATTTTCTTTAAATTTACGTGCAATACTGTATAAATTTGAAATATATTAAGACATTGGTTTTTAAGATCAGCCTACACGGATTTAGACAAAAATGTATACGTTTTAACAAAAATTATACAGGGTGCGCATAAAGTCCTTGGACTTTGTAAACGATTATTTAAAAACGAAAATCCATCAAAAACAAAAAGGTTTTATTATAATTACATTAAAAAAAAGCTACAAATTTAGTTATTCAAATTCATTTTCGAATATTCCTCCTTTAGATTTGAAGCAGGCTCGTAAACGTTTCGGAAACTGATCTATCGCGGCACGCACTGTTTCTTCGCTAATTTCTTTCCAGGCTTTCTCCAAATCACGTTTTAATGATTTTAATGAATTTATCACAGGCTTTTCCCGGCAGTATTCCCCATATTGAATAGTCCAATATTAAGAATATATATATGTTATATATATACATAAACTATTAATATATATTTTAAATCAAATAAAATAAAAGGATATTTATAGGTAGGTGAAGGATAAACCGGAAATTACAATTTTAAGACATTACTTTTTTCCAAATATTATTATTATCATTATTATTTCTGCCGATTTGCAGAATGTATTAAAAATATATAATTTAAATATATAATAAAAATATCTTTCCATTGACTTAATTGATTAATTTCAAATTTATTTTTTACAGTTATGAATTTTTTTTATTGTTTAATTCTTTTTTTTAGTATCATTTGAATTTTTATTCGCACCCATTATTTATTTTCTAAAAATAAATAAACACCAAAGTTGTATATTTAAAAAATTGTTTCTGTGAACAGATGTAGTCTTTAGCAAGCTATGTTTGTCTTCGTTTGTATTTTTTATAATAAAAATGTATTATACAGCAAATAAAATGCGAGCAAAGATATTAACACTAAAAGTGTTGTTTCTAATTTTCCCAAGGAAACTTATAATTTTCTATTTCTAAATAATAATAAAAATCTTGTAAGCAAATAATTTTTATATATTTTAAGATAGGAAAATTTTCTAATAAATATAATATTTTGCTTAATTCATTATATTCCTTATTATACAATTCACTTATATTTTTAAAAAAACACGAATTTTTTAAAACCTAGTTTTTAAAAATAGTATTTTTATATTTTTTCTAGACTTTGTCTTTAAAAGCAATGCTTCGCATCTTTTCTCTATACTCTTTTTTAATTTCATTTTTCAACTCATTTTTAGCTTCTTTATTCCATTCAAAGAATGATGTTGCAACAGGAACGTATATTAATTGTTGATACAGCAGTCATATAATTGCTGTTCCAATTCCTAAAACACCTCCATAAAAATACATCTAATTTTTAAATGTGAATCTATGATAGTATATTTAATTCTAACTTTTTATAATGATGTAATAAATCTTCTATAACTTTTTTTTCATTCACAAAATGTTCAATTTTTATTTTTTCTAATTGATCAATAAGAGGATTAGAAAAATCATCAATATTAGAAGTTCTTTCAATTTCTTCATTTTTAATATTTGGATAAAGTTTAAAAGCGCACTTGGTTCTGTCATTTTTAAAAAATTATTTTCAAATTTTTCAAACTTTTCTCTTAAATTAAAAATTGTAAATTGGATAAATATTTTTCATATATATTTCAATTTCTTTCAGTTTTTTATTTAAAAATTTTAAAATAATCATAACTTCATAATTTTTTATATCTTTTGAATTAAATTTAAATTTAAAATAATGATTATTTTGTGAACAATCAGTTTCATTTTTTTCTGAATTTTAACAAAAACGGGATTTAGGAAAAAAATAATCCACTGCTTTTTGATAACTTAAAAAAATTAAATCAATTCCTTTATAAGATTGTGTATGTTTCTTGTAAAGGTTTTCCATCAACCATAAAATAATTCCTATAACTATTATATCATTCAAAAACATTATGATTGTTTGTTGTTCCAAAATGTACAACTAAATTTATTGCATGATTATGTTTATCTGCAACTAAAATTATAGTAAAATTATCTTTTATAAAAGTTGTCATTTCACAAACAAAAGATCCAAAAGTGCTTATATATAGTTTTATTCTTGAGTAGTCATTTGTAAATAAGAATTCAAAGTCGAAGCAATAATAATATATTTCATTAAATCCGATTAATCAATCAAACTGTTCAAACTTAAACCTCACCTTTTGTTAAAATAAATCATTTACTTTTTTAAAATTAACCAACATTTATTTAAAGTATTTATTTAAAAACTTTAAAAACGTAACATTATAATTTTTAAAACATTTTAATTTTTTTTAATAGTTCCTTTAATTTATTTCTATCACATATATCTATATTTTTATATTCTAAACTATTTAAAATCGCATTTTTTAATCCTTTTGCTTTTTGAAATGCTGTAACAACTCCTCCTGCAACACTACCAGTAGCATCTAAAAAGGGAATTAAAGGTAAAACTCCTCCTTCTTTTCAATCATTAAAATTTGATTGTTCTTTTAAATCATTTTTTATTTGTTAGATATTTTTTTTCTCCATTAAAATTTATCATTTTAGATTTACCTACATTTAATATGTCTTTTAATTTATCCTCTGTAATTTCTGTCATTATTTTTAAAAAAACAAAATTGATAAAACTTAAGAAATATTAATATCGTTTTTAGTTATATTTAATATGATTAAGAATTTAATTACCTTTAATTTGATGTATACAACGTCAAAATCGGATGGCCGAGTTAGTATAGACTCAGTCAATAAATGAATGTCTTATTTTTAAATCTTTTGTAAATATTTTTTCAGTTTAAAATAAATAAAAGTTAAAATAATGATACTTAAAAAATAAAAAGTTTAATAGCATAAAATATAAAATGTAATATATAATGAAAATTTTGTTTGAAGCTGGAAGATGATGAAGATGTAAAATATAAAATATTCATCAGTAAAATGTATATTAAAAAATCATATGCGGAAGACTAAATAAATGAAGAAAATGAAAACTAAGATGATGCTGATTAAAGCTGAATGATGAAATCGAGATTATAATAATGAAGATGAAATTTAATTATGAAGATAGAGAGCTATCATGTTCCAGATAACTTTTAAAATATAATTAACAAATGTTTAAAGGATACAAAGATATTAAACATAAAATATTTGAGTTTGTCTATGTAATATCATGAAAGATATATTTTTGATTTTACTAATTTTTGAATTATCATATTATTTTAAATCTATATTTTTTATAATTATTATTTTATTATATAATTTAAACTATGTCACACTAAAATAATTGATTAAAATGTTGTGCTAAATGTCCTATAGTTAAGAAGAAATATTTTTCCTAAAATTTTTTTCTGAAATTTATTTTATTCAGTTAACTATATGATTTTTAGCACAATATTTCAGGTAATGTATGTTATATAGTTAAGAAAAATAATAAATAATAAGTCAACATGATTTTATTTAAATCCTTCAATACTTAAAATTTTAATAAATTAAATGTTTGGATTGAGAATTGTATTAATTTCTCCCTTCTTTTTTTGGATTGTGTTTTTTATTCTTTTAATTTCTTCAAATAATTTTCCTCCTTCGATCGTGCTTCTATTATTTTTCTTTCGTGAATCTTCATTTCATTTTTTCTTTGTTCTCGATGAATTTTAACCTCTTCTCTTAACTCATTAATTCTTTCATCTTTAAATATTACTAAAAAAATTAATAAAATAATACTTACAACCGCTGAACAATATGAAGAATTGCTTGAATTGTCTGTCATTATTTTTGATGAAAACTTTTTATTTAGCTTATTAAAATAAAATGAAATTAATTTCTTTTAATTATTTTTAAAGTTTCACTTGAAAAAATACTTTTTGAAGCTCTGAGACTTTGTCTCACAAGCAGCTACGCTGCAGTTCATTCTCATAAAATCTTCTTAATACTTTTTATCTTTTAAATCAATTATTTCATATACTATTAGTGATGTATAATATATTTCATTTATCATAAGATTTTATTTGTCCATTTTGCTGTTTATCCTTTTTCAAATTTATTTTTATATTTAAATATTTTTACACGATCTCCAATGTTGGATTTATATTTATTATTATTGTTTTCATATTTTACTTTCAATCTTTCAGGTTTTTCACTTGTTTCTTTAGGAATAATACCAATTGAACTATGAATTTTACTATTGAAGCAGCTTGATCAATTAAATTTTATGAGAAGAATAGATATAAATAAAGAAATATTTTTGGAACTGTTAATGTAGAAATTAAATTGAATAACATTACTTTATTTATTCCTGAATTAACTTTAAATCCTTCATAAAAATTAAATATTATAAGTAAAATAGATGATGGAAAAAGTATAAAATTTAAATTTTTGTCTCAATGTTGTGAATAAAGAAATTTAACAGATGACAGAACACAAACATTGTAATTATATAATATTCCTAATAAAACTATTTATTTATTTATTACTTTTAGAAATAATGATTTTGAATATACAAAAAATAATAGTTTACTTATTTAAGATAAAAAAAATCTTTAAGAGTTCAAGTTAATAATTCATATTATCCTTTGAATATTATAAAATTTGAAAAAGGTAAAAATCATTTATCTTATTTCAATTATGTGAAAGCGAGTGAATATTTCAATAATAATCCTCAATTAAGTTTATTAGAATTTCAAAATTTATATTCTATATCTTGTTTTGATTTGAAAGATCAGTCTGAAAATTTATGTATAAATGGAGCAGTTGTGATTATTCATATTGAAAAAGAAAGTACATTTAAAGGTATAATAAATTGTGTTTTATTACAAGACAAGTTCATGGAAATATGTATTAAAAGAGGAAAAATGTTTAGTATAGAAACAAGAGTAAAAGAAAATTTAAATAAATAAATATTTTTCTAATTTTTCTAATTTATCTAATTTTTATAATTTTTACATTTTTTTTATTTTGTAAAACATTTTTATTGCCTAAAACTCAGTCTATTTTTAATATCCGTATGAATAACTTATGAAATTTTCATTTTCTAAATATTCTATTTGTCTTTTATTAAAATCAAAATCATAAATTTTTATTTCTTCTATTGTTTATATTCTATTAAAAATTTTATAATTATTTCCTGTTAATTTAAATTTTATACATTCAATAGTTTCATAATTTTCTATATTATTTTTTCATCTTCAGTGAAGCTACGCGTATTACAAGGATTATAAGGTTTATTAAAAACTGTATTCTTTTTCTTATCAAAAGTTATTTTATCTGAATTAATATTATTTTTAAAAATCCTTTTGTTTTTCCAGTTATTATTTTGTTATCTGTAGTGCTACAAATTTTCTTATAATAATCTTTTGTAGCTGGTATAACTATTTCATTTATGTTAGAACCTTTCCATATTATGCCTGTTAAATCTCCTAAATCCTAACCTATTTTATTTTCTATTTTTCTAACTGGTTTACATTCCTCATGAGCACAATTTTTATTTTTCAAGAACCATCAATATCTTCTACTGCCAGTATTGCTATAAATCACTCTGTGTTGTAATGTGTCTAGTAAATTATATAATCTTAATCTTGCATGAGTAGTTGTATATAAATCTATATAAATATTTGTAGTTTTATTTATTATATTCATCTTTTAAATAATATTTCATTAAACAAACTTCTTCATTTAAAATAATTGGGCTTGTTCTTTATATTTATCATCAAAGATGATTTTACACATTTCATCATAATTATAAACATAAGCATCTTTTTCAAAATTAACTCTCATTCCAAAATGTCCCATAAACTAACTAAACAAATTTTTGCAAAAAATCTTAGACCAGCATTTAATTTAAGTTTATCAATATCTAAATCATATACAATATACAATCTACACTCTAATATTTACCACAATTGGGAACCTTGGGAAAATTGGAAAAAAATAGAACGTTAGAGGGGAAATGATTACATAATAAATATGATACTCTAATACAGATAACAAAATTCTTTAAAAATCCAGAAATATTTATTTATAATACAATTTTTTCATTCCTTCGAAAGTAATGCATAATTGTCTTCTGCTTGCTGTTTAATGTTGCTTATTAATGATTTTTTCAATATTCATTAGGAATAATGTCAGTATTAGGGAAAACCATACTTTGAGAACAGGAACCCAACTTTTATTTTTTATTTTTTTCACTCACTGCAGAGGGGGCTCTCAAAAAAATAAAAAACGTTGGGGGAATTTTTAAACTCTTTTTCAGTCGCAGGAGCACCCTGAAAATAGAAAAAAAATATTTCCTTTCCTCAAAGTATGGTTTTCCCTACTACTCGCTTTTTCTTACTTTTTTCTTTACTTTTTCAAATACTAAAAATACTAAAAAATCAAAAAAATCATTAAAAAAATAAAAAAAAGTAAAAAAAAAATAAATAAAAATAGAAAATAATCAAAAAAATTTTAACTGAAAAAATTTTATTTTTTTAAAAAAATAGAAACTAAAAGTAACAATTTAAGTAATTTGTCTAATGAAGAATTAAATAAAATTGAAAAAAATTTCCACAAATAAATATTATGAAATATTTTTGAGCTAAAAATTAAATCTTAGAAGAGAAAGATTTAAAATCTTATTCTAAAGATTTATTATGGTTAATAGAAAATTGTACATTTGAACCATATAAAAATAAAAAAACAAGAAAATTTGAATGATATAATTATTTATAATTATTCGAAAATAGATGAAAATCGAAGGGTGGAAATATTAAAATTTATCAAAACAAATTACTTAAATTTTTAAATAAATAAATTTTAAAATTAAAAAATGGTTGAAAAATGGCATTGCAAATTGTGTGAAAAATATATTTCAAAATATAATAAAGTTAAACATTTAAAAATAAACGTACATTTAAAAAATATTAAAAAAAGTACTAATGATACTATTAGTACAAATAAAAATACTATTAGTATTAATAAAAGTACTAATGAAAAAAGTACTAAACAAAATAAAATAAAAAATATACGATTAAAATATTCATCTTTTTTCAAAGAAGGAGGTGATTTACAAACAGCAATCACAAAAAATAAATTTTTAAATAAATTTACAACAGGTAAATATCCAGGTGAATTTCATTTTAAATCATTAAACCCTTTGAACAAAACAAATCCAACTCATTCATTTACGGGGCCGGTCTCGCATATTGATAAACATTTAGAAAATTATAATGAAATAGTCCCGTAATTATAATGAAACGGGAGATTTAAGTATTTCTCCAATTCCAACTCAAGATTCGATTCCAATAAATAGAGTTGATGCAGCAGCAATCAAACATGATGTAAAATATATATCAACAGATTTAAAAGATAGACATGTTGCAGATGTTGAAATGATTCATGAAATGAATAATATTCAAAATCCAACTCCAAGAGAAAAACTTGAAAGACCAATAGTAAAATTAATTATGAAGAGCAATGTCACTTTAGACGCAGGTTACAACCCACTTAGGACAAAGTCCGGATTAGGATTAGAAAGAGCAAGTAAAAATGTGGCAAATGAAAAATTTGAAAATGAAAACTCAAAAATTTTAAATCCAGAAAAATCAAAAATACTTGCAAACTTCATAAAGAATTTCGAAAACCAAAAAATTTCTTAAAAGTAAAAGTTAATAATAAAGATGCTATTTGGTTTGCAGATTTAACTTTTGTTCCTGAAGAAAAAGATTATAAAATAATTCTAACATTTATTGATTTATATACTCGTTTTGCTTTTGCTGTTCCTTTAAAAAATAAATCAAGACAATCAATTACAGATGCGTTCGATAAAATATTTGAAGATTCTAATAGAGTTCTAGAAAAACTTTGATTAGATAAAGGAACAGAATTTTATAATAAAACTTTTGAAGATTTTTGTGATGATAACGAAATAGAAATTTACTCTACAGAGTATGAGGGGATAGCAGTTGTCATTGAAAGATTTAGTGAAACTCTAAAAAATTAATGTTTAAGAAATTTACTGAACAAGGAAATAGAAAATGGTTACATCTTTTATCAAACTTAATTAATTTTTATAACAATAAAATTCATAGTTCAATAGGAATGACATCGCTGTAAGCGGTTAGTCGAAGCGCTTCTCCTAATGAAGCAAGAAAAAATCTAGGAAAGTTAAAGATTGAAAAAGATGAGAAGTTTGAAAATATTAATCGCTTAACTTTAAAACCAAAATTCTATATTGGTGATCATGTAAGAATTTTTAAATATAAAAATAAATTTGAAAAAGGATATACAGCAAAATGGACTGAAGAAATTTTTATCATAAATAAAATTTATTTTACTTCTCAAATTGTTTATGGAATAATTGTTAAAAATGGAAAAGAAATAATTGGAAGATTTTATGAGAATGAATTACAGAAAAGTAGTTTTTAAACTGGAATTTATGTTGAAAAATTATAATAAATAACGTTGTTTTAAGATTCATTAATTTTCAAGTAGAATTTAGTTTTAAAATTTAATATCGTTGATGCTCCTCCAAGCTATGAAGATCTTTATGCCATTAATGGTATATTAAATTTTTTTTAATTTAATAATCTATTTTAATATTATTATTTATAGCAGGAATTCTTTGACAATTACAAATTGTAAAAAATATTCAAATTTTGTTTAAAAATAAGAAGAACCAAAAATTTAGAGTTAAGAAAACAATCAAAAGAGCTAATGATGAACAAAACAAATTAGATGTAGAAATTGAACAAATCAATTTAAATTTAATTCAGGAAGAACAAAAATTGTTAGCTTTACGATTTGATACTATTCAAGCCCAATCTCAAAAGAATCAACAAAATGAACAAGAAGTGATTATGCAGAATGAAGATATTAATTAAAAAGATAATAATTAAAGAGATTTTAATTAAATAAAATTTAGAGTTTAATTGTTTTATTATATATTATAATAAATTTATTATAATAAATTTATTATAATTAATTTGTATATTAGATTTACTTATGTTTGTCTATGAGTTAGTATTTGTTGAACCAAGTCAACGTTGTCAAATTTGTTACATTTCTTCAACCAATACTAACCCGTAAACAAACAGATTTAACAATTATTACAATAATTGAATAATTAAAAGCAGCAAGCGTGACTTCTATATATGTATAAATATATAAAAACTTGTAAAAAAATGATACATAAATATTTATTTTTCAAATTTATTTCTAAAAAATGATAACTGAAATCACCGAAGAAAAACTACAAAATATTATAGAAATAGGAAAACCTAAATGCATAACTTTCAACGGGGAAAAATATTATTTATCCAAAAAGATAATAAATGAGATCAAAGATAAAATTGATGATCAAACTTATGAACAAAAAGAAGGAGGAATACGCGGAGCTCACACCGCTGAAGGTGGTGTACTTCCATTAATTCCAATTCTTGGAGCAATATTTGCAGGTTTAGGGGCAGCTGGAGGAGTTGCAACAGCTGTTCAAAAAGTAAAAGAAACTCAAAAATCGATTTAGAGAAAAAGAAATTACAAATGGAAATTGATAAATTAACACCGAGTGAAGCTCGAAACATCAAAGATGTGCCAAAAGAATAATCAACTGGTGCTGGACTTTTTTATGATCCCTATTTTGGAAAAGAAATAAGAGATTCAATTTTAAATTCTTTTGAATACAAAAAATTAGAGAAATCGGAAAGAAAAGAATTAAAAGAATTATTGAAGAAAAATCTAAAAATAAAGTTAAATTTCGAAACAAGGAAATGAATTATACCATGAAAATTAAAAAAAATTATAAAATCTTTATGAAAAAAAAATGAATAAAAATAATTACCGAAAATGTAAATTTTTTTAAAAAAAAATATCTCGATTTAAGATAAAGAAAATTAACTTGCTTTTAGAATTTTTTGTAAATGTGGATTTAATTCAACATCAAATTTTGATTTAATTGATATTGCTGAAGATTTGGAAATCCCCTTAAAAGTTTTGATGCGGGATGAAATCCCTTCTGTTTTAAAAACACGAAAGATGAAGTAACAGAAAAAAGAGTTAAATCAGAAATTCCATTAATTATTAATTTTCAAAATATAAATCAAAAAGGAATTTATTGGGTCGGATATTATAAAAATTACTACTTTGATTCTTATGGCTTACCTCCTTTAGAACAATTAGAAAAATATGTTAAAGAGTACAATAAATTTGATTTTCAATCTGAAACAGATTTGCAATATTTTGGACAATTACCTTTATATGTTTTATATCATTTATATATGAGCGAAGCTCAAGAGCCAAAGGCGACCAATAATAAAAAATTTGAGGAAAATGAAGTAAAACTTCATGAGAGCTTTGCTCGCATTTTAGAAGAAATAGAATATGTTATTTTTGAAAAGTTAAAATTAAAATTAAAGAAATATTGGTGATCAAGTATTTGTTAATATTGCTGAAAATGGAGAATATATTTATACCAAAGCTCTAAATCATTATGATGAAGATGAAGATGAAGAAAATGAAGTAAAAGAAGAAGTAAATTTTATTAGAAATGAAAGTGAAAATAAATTTTAAAATGTTACTGGAGATTCAATGAAAGGAGTTTTAAATATGAACAATAATAAAATAATAAATATAGCTGATTCAATAAATGATAATGATGTTGTAAATTTTAAATTTGTAAAAGAGATAGAACAAAAATATTAAACCGAATTTTTGAAAATAAAAATATATTAATATAAGTAATAGTAATATAAAAGGTTTTAATTTGAATTTTATTTTATATAAAGAAAACTTTTATAATGATAAAAAACATTTGGAAAATAAAATTAAAAATACTCAAAGTTTGAGAAAATTTCTTTTGAAAATTTTAATGAAGATATAGAAAAAAATATAAATAAAAATATTCAGATATTGAAGTAAAATATAAATCTATAGAAAAAGATGTTAATGAAATGCGAATTATGTTCTTGAAAACACACAGATTTAAAAGTTTTAGAAGATAGCATAAAGATTCTTGAAAAAAACTTTCAAGCTTTTTCAGATTTTATAAAAAAACTTAAAATAAATATAAAATATTCTTATGCTGTTGATGATTATAAAAATTTTATGAAAACTTAGTTATGCCATTTGTTTGGTATTCTTATTGGAAGTCTTTAATAACTAATAGTATATTTTCAGGAAAATTAAAAATCAATTTGAATGAACTTGGATATTTTGATGGAGAAAGAATATTTACTTTGAAAAATGCATTTACAATAATATTAGTTGCAGATGAAACTAAATGTGAAATTGATGAGATTGTAACTTTGGATCAACAAATCATTATCATATTTTTGGTTGGTATAATACTTATAGGAATTATTTTATGGTAAATGGAAGACCTTTAGAGAACACTTATGTTAGAGAATATAAAGGAACTGATTTAATATTTTAAAGATTTACTGAATTAGTTTGGTCTGATCAAATTACAAAGAAATTTTATTTTTTCTATAATTCAGAAAATAAATTTGAATCCATTTGCCAAGACAATAAAAATCTAAAAATTAATTCACAAGATATAAAAATTTATGAGATTATAGTTTTTCATAGGTATTTACAAAAAAACGAATTAAAAGAAATAAAATTTTATGAAAAAGTTTTATCCTAATATACTGCACAATGTAAAATATTAAAAAAATCTTTATATTTTTTTTCAAAATTTATATTAAAAAATGGAAATTGAACCAACTGCTCCTTTTGAAAAACGACAACAGAGTTGTCTAGATCTTCAGTCGCTTTATTCAGACTTAGAAAGTAATGCAAAAAAAGAGAAGATTATCTTCCAAATTTATTTATGAAGATTTTAATCCTTTAATAGATCAATTAAAAAAACTAAAAATTGAAAATTTTATGAATGAAAAAAAAGTTTTAGAAGACTTATTAACACATTATAAAAATTAAAATTTAAATATACATTAATAGATTCTCATTTAAAAGTAGGAAGTAATATAATTACTGGAATTGTTGGAATTGGAACAACAGTTTTAACAGGTGTTTAAACTTTAGGAGTTGGATTAGTTATTTATATTCAAATTGGTACTTCAATTTTTACTGGATTAAATTTATTTATTACTGTAACAATTAGTAAAAAAGTTAAAAGTAAAAGAAAAGAACTTTATAGAGATATTTGTGAATCAACAGAAAATTCAATTAGTAAACTTTATATTTTTCAAATGAAAGCATTAGAAGATAAAATTTTAACTAACGAAGAAATTGAATAAACAAAAATAATTATTAATGACTGTAGAAGAAATATTTTAAAAATTAAGGAAAATAAAATTGTTGAAAAAATATATAATGAAGCAAAAAATGAATTTAAAAAAGAATTGAAAAGAGAGTATCGAGAAATATTGAAAAATATTAATACAAAAATTAATTAAATTTTCTTTTAAAAAAGGAGTTCTTTATGTAATGGTAAAATATTTGAATTAAGTAAAATTTTATATTTGTTAGAAATTTTTCCTATTTTACTAAATATTGAAATTAACTCCCTTCAAGATATTTATGAGTTTTTAGAAATAGAATATATTTTGTCTAGTCTTGGTAGCCATTTTTGAATAGAAACTAATAGAACTAAATTTAACAGATGGTACAACTACAAAACTTTACAAATATATAATATACCTAATATTCCAATTTATTTATTTGTTGCTTTTAGAGAAACAGGTTTTGATTATACAAA
>JBBMKC010201873.1:0-13988 GCA_037834085.1 Bipalium vagum | reverse complement strand
ATGATCATTTTCACAATATTACTATTTAATATTTATATTTTATTTATTAATTATTGTTTTATTATTTATTTTTCAGTCAAGGGCGATTTATATATTGAACACATATTTTTTTTTAACTTATTTCAATACACACAAAATTCAGATCAAAATATTATTATTATTTGATAAACATATATAAAATTTGATCTATACAACACATTTGGAATTAAGCACATAATTAAAATTCAAGAGGAAGAATTAAAATTCAGGTTCGAAAGGATCTTAGTATTATATCAATGTTTCAGTTAGTTTTGGTTGTCGATTGTGGTTGTTGAACGATTGAACGAATAATGGTTGTCTGTTTTTGCAGTTGATCTTGGTCGACTTGGATTCCTTGATCTTGGAGTCTCCACAAATACTTTAATTAGTGGAGTATCACAGGAAAAATTATTATTCCATTCTGAAATAATTTCTTCATTAAATCATCAATATTTTCTTCTATGCATAGTTTAATAATTAATTATAATTTGAGTCAGACAAGAAGAGAACCAAAGATTTTAGTTAATATTTTGTAGTAATTATTAACATCATAACATTGAGAATTCCTTAAAAAAGAACTTATTAGATCACCAAATTACCTGAAAACATTAAATTATGATTATTAAAAATTAAATTTAAATCCAAATATATAAAAACAATTAAAAATGTCTGAAAAAATGTTTTTTAATGTTTCTCTACTTATTGATACTTCTCTTGAAGCGAAATCTTGGCACGATCTCCATAAAAAATATTTAGAAAATTGATTATTATTGTTGGTGAATATTACAATGTAATATATTCAATTCAATTTCTTCCGTATTCATATTTAACACACTTTATCTTATTAAAATAATTCATACGAATTTCATGATTTAGAATACCAGTCTAAACTAATTTTTACTAATATATACTCATATTATTCCTTAAAAAGTCTGAAGTAAAATATTTAAGTTTCAAATTACATGCAAGTTTGAAATAAATTTCAATTTTTTATTTATTAAAAAGTCTACTCTACAAATTTGATATACTTAATATTGTTAGTGAATCAATTATTACATATTAGTTCTTTTGTTATACCTAATTTGTTTTAATATACATAAAAAACTGTTTACAATTTATTAATTTTATTTTAATTTTTAAAAATATTCTGATGTCTGATCCTCCTTCACAAATAAATACCACTCAAAATAAAAATATCCAAGATCATAAAAAAGAAAAAATTGGTCATCGGAGAGTTAATGCCGAAGGAACAGTCACTTATAAAAAAGTAAAATGTTTTAGTCATATCAATTTTCTATGGTAAATTTAGAAAACAACATCGGAGATTCAAAAAGCCATTCAACTTGGCGTTAATATTAGCGTTGGATCTATAAATAGCAAGCCAAAACGTGACATGCTTCTTAAAGATTTTGGCGCCGTTGAATTAACTTCTATCCCAAAATCTGGTACTCGTACTACACCAGCTCATCAATTAAGTGATTTTCAGTTCAGAACTTATGCTCCTATTGCATTTCGGTATTTTAGGGATATGTTTAAAGTCGACATGTGTGAATTTATGGTAAGAAAATTATTAATGTAAGGTGAAATTTGTTTAAGCATAAACAAAATTTATTAAACCTTTAAGAATTTTTCTATTTAATCTTAAGAATGTAAATTTTTTAAATAATAACTAATAATATTTTTTGTCGTTTATCAATATTTTTTAATCATTAAAATTATATTTCATCACATATCATTTTTCCATAACGTTGTTCGTTAAACTGCTAGAAACAATGAATGAACATCCAGAAATTCAATAATTTTTCAATTTTATGATGTAATTTTAACAATAATTTAAAATGTGTGACAATCATAAATATTTATCATTCTATTAAGGATAAATTACACATTGAACTATTTTTAAAGTTTTATATATTTTATTTTATAAAAATCAATAGTCTAATTTTATCGATTAATAATAACTAAAAACCAAAGTCCCTATTCTTTACCAAGTGCAATGTAAATGACATTTTTAATGCGTTTTGTAACGTTTCATTTTTGTGAAAATTTATAATTTTTATGTGTAACGGTCAATATCAATTTTTTTCAAGTGTACTTGACGTGAAAAATTTACCTTTGCGACAAAGTTATTTTTGAAGTCTATTGATTTTCGAGAGAGAGAATTCTCTGGTAATTTGATAACCCAATGAAAGAGGATATTTAATCTGATTTCTTTATCGTTTGTTGGAAAATAATTAGAAATCTTTATTATTTTAATGAAAATCGATATTTCTGGGATAACTAACAATTGGGAAATGGGAAGGCAATTAATTATTTCTCATTTTGGAAAAAAATTCAAATTTATTCTTGAATTTATTATTATTGAATTGAATATTGATTAAATTTATGAATTTTTCAATTGCAAAATTTAAGTGTTTTAAATTTCAATATTTACCAATGAACAGAAAAATTGATTTTTTAAAGAATAACAAATTTTCAAAAAATTGATTTGATCGTTTTTTCATTTTTCAGAAAAAGAGACCTGATTATAAAATATTCGTCATATTATCTATTAAAACCCTATATCTTAAAAACTTAGTTATTGGTATCTTAAATGATATATTTTGCTGATATTCAATATAAATGAAACTTTCGAAAAATATTCCATTAAAAATTAAACAATCATGGTTAACTAAATATGTGAATACCAATTTTCAAAACTAAAGTCGATTATTATTTTTTAATAAAACTAATGTAGACTAATATTAATTTGTAAATACCCATGTGTTTATTTTTGAAATGTACTTTTCCCTTGGGCTAAAATAGGATGTGTCAAGAAACTTAAATATAATTTCTTAAATCGAATAGTGACGTAGATATTTAAATAAAAATCGTTTTTTAAATCATTCTTTTACTTGTGACTTTTTTCAAATAATAAAGAGGATATTTAAAAATTGACAATTTTCATAAAATCAAAATTATATTAAGGAATCTATTCTTATTTGACAAAATCAAAACTTTATTAAACTTCATGTATCAAATTGATTAATATTTTGTGTTTTATTTATAAATATCATTCATTTTATTGATTATGATGATAATAATAATGAGTTTATCATATCATTTATCTCTTGCATTCCATTGAATGTATTTTTAATATTGATTAGATTCCACTTGAATAATATATTCTTGGTAGAATCGAAATAGTTTTTTGCAATTATTTGCTTAATATATTATATTCAAAAATAATGACCATTTATAAAGAAATTGAAATATGAAAAAAATGTCAATATACCAAAACTAAAAATTCTAAATGAATGATAAATATCAATAATTAATAATAATAATAATAAGATTGATAATAAAAAATGATAATACTAATAAAAAATTACTAGTAATCATGAAAATCAAAACGAGTTTTTTCTTACATTCATTATTTTCTTTGCAATCAGTGTACTGCTGAATTTTTACTTTTTCTATTAAACCTAATTTTTTTTCAGATAAGTAAAAATTTGAAATATTTTCATACTTTATATCGATTTAATAAAAAATTTCTTGACTACTCTAAACTAGGACTCTATCTGTACAAAAGAACTCAGAGAATTATCAAATCCTGGTGCAAGTGGATCTATATTTTATATCACTCTAGATAATGAATTTATCATAAAAACTGTTCAAAAGAAAGAAGCCAAATTTTTACAGAAATTACTACCAGAATATTATATAAATCTAATGCAACATCCCCGAACATTATTACCGAAATTTTATGGACTATATTGTTACGAAGTGAGACAAAGATGTATTAATTTGTAAAAGTTCCCAATTAAAAATCACTTCCCATCGTCTAGACAATGGGAAAAAATATTCGTTTTATCGTCATGAACAATCTGTTACCAGCGATCAAAATCCACGAAAAATACGATTTGAAAGGCTCAACCTATAAGCGCTATGCAAGCAAAAAGGAACGTTCTAAACCTTGTCCAACTTTGAAAGATTTGGATTTCAAGTAAAAATCGATTTTTTGTTATCTCACTGTTCTTGGTTCATTCAGTAATAGAAATAACGATGTGGTTGTTTAATTCAAAATAATATTCCTTCAATAATTGATCTTGGTCTGAACTTTTTTTCTCCACTCACCTCCCAGCCTATCTTTTTTATTATGGGAATTCAATTAATTTCAATTATCGGTTAGAGAGAATTACCCAGACGGACTGACGCTGGAACCAGAAACCTACGACGCGCTGATGACCACAATCTCCAGGGACTGTATGGTGAGACTTACAAAATTTTAATTTTTCTTCACTGAAATTTGTTTTCTTGTTTTTAATCTCTGTTACTAACGGAAAACAAACAAAATAGGTCCTAGAATCGTTCAGTATCATGGATTTCTCTTTGCTGCTCGGTATACATAATGTTGACCAAGATCGCTTGGATAGAGTATGACCATAGTGATTTTTGTTACGGTACTATTATGGAACAGTTATAGCACTTGAAAGCAACGGAAAATAATCGCAAATCGTCTTTGATTGATCCCGTCATGTTGGAATCAGGTTCGGGAGAAGAAACCGCCGGCGGTGACTCTAATATCTCTGCACTAAACAGAACAGAACCCACCCGGTCCAGTTCTCATGCACGATCGATAAAGCGAATTGCTGCTTACTGCACTCCGTTGGAAGCCATTCAAAGAGATTCCAATACTGTTCTCCGTGAATACAATGATACACACGATCTCTCGTAACAATTTTGTGTCAAATTGATTTTTATAATTTTTCTCCTAGACAAGGTGGAATTCCAGCACGCAATAATAAAGGAGAGCGACTTTATTTGTATCTCGGTATCATAGATATTTTGCAATCATATCAGGTAAACAAGAAGCTGGAACATGGATTCAAATCCTTATTACATGATGGGGTACGAGTTTTTGAATTAAATCAATTTTTGACAACTTTTTATTGATCCAATCAATTAAAATTTTCTGATTGTCATTATTATTAGTTATTAATTATTATTATCGATTATTATTTTATTAATATCATTGTTGTTTAATTTTGATATTCATTATCTAGTGTAATATTGATTTTGTAATTTTATTCATATTTCATAACAATTTGCGCTCTATATATTTTAAAGGTGCACAAAAAGTGTAATTTGATATGTCATCGATGGACAGGCATAAAATGTGTATTAATTGTATTTTTTATGCCGACCGAAAAGAAGCACAATAATTCTGAAAATCGATTTTATTTATAAAAAAATGATGGAATTTATTGTTTCTTATAAATTGATAAAAGGTCCGCTGAAAAATGTCTAATTCTTGTTTGTTTTTATTATCTATTAATATGTTTAATACAAAAATGAAAATCTTTGAGATTAATATTGGTTTTTATAAGATTTATATTGGTTTTTCAAAATTACACGACAGGTTTTTAAAATAAAATTGTTACTGTTTTGATTTACATTGTGGATGATGGGTTCGTCTTGATTTTGGAATGTGTTGATTTAATTAAGTTAATGTCAAAGGTTACATGAGGCTTTTATCGATTTTTTAAGAAAAATCATTTCAACAAAAGAACTTTAATTTGCTATCTTTAATTCCAATCTTCAATTTCTTTGAATTCTAAACATTTTTAACTAATTCCACTGAACCCGTGAAAATCAACTATATTAGCAACTTAATAAATATGAAAGCAACTGAATAACTATGGTTTTTAGTTTGAAAGAATACATTTAAAGTGTGTATGGTAATTTTTACAGATGGAGGTACTGAAAATGCTAATAATATTAATGATAATAAAATAATATAATTAATATTAATCATAGTTTAATAAAAACATAATAATAATTTAATTATTAATAATTAATAAATAATATTAATAAATAATTTATTATTATTAATAATTAATAAATAATAATAATAATAATAATAATAAATAATTTATTATTAATAATTTAATAATAATAATAAAATATACTTTATTTTTAAATCAAAAACATTTTTCTCATGAGTGAGAATTTATTTATTGATTCAGGAAACGATATCAGTTACCAATCCGACTTTTTACAAACAGAGATTTCAAGATTTCTTCAGTAAATTTGTGTTCAAAAAAGCCAGTCAAAGTGAGTTGTCAATATTGCAAAAAAAATAATCAATGATATTACATAATCTATGCTGGGCATGTATTGATTATAGATAACATTCTTTAATACGAAAAAAATGCAGTTTTACAATTTTTATTGGTTTCAAGTTCGTTTGAATTGAAATTATCGATTTCTTGTCCTAAAATGGAAATTCGGTGTATATTATCTCATAGTAAATTCATTTTGTTCGCCATTTTTGTTCAATATTTTATCTATTGAATGAACTCCTTATGTGTTTATTATAATTAATGATTTTTTATTGATTAATATAGTATTGTCAGAATGTTTGAATTATTCCAGTTTCAGAATAATCAATCGCATCGATTTTATTTTTTTAATTATTGGTGCACTTGTTTAAATGAATTCTCTATTTGAATACAATTGAAGATTTCCCAAGTCACACTGTAATATTCCGTTCTTTGATTTTAAAATATAATGATCTTGAGTTATGATTGAAAAAATCATTCTTCTTACATTTGTACATGTTTGCTTATCATCAATGAGCCTGAAATATACTTTTTTGGAAAGCTTGAAAGAATGTTATATTTGTATCACATATTCTACTTTTTTTTTACAGTTTTTTGATTTTTTTCTAGATTCCCCTTTACGTATTTTTATGTTATTAAATGGTTTATTTTTATTTAGTAAACTATTAATTTTATATTTTTATTTTCTATCGATTTGAAATAATTTACTATTGATTTAATTTATTTTTCATTGAAATATTTTTAAAGACTTCAACTTCAACTTCGACTTAAATCACTTTTGACAGTAAATAAATAATATAATTTTAAATTAAACTAGAAACACAGGAAATTGATCTTTTATCGATTTTTTAATTTGAGATAATGAAGTGCAAACAAAAACGGAACAAAATGTATTTATTGTAAAATTGTAAAAATTTTATAGATTATTTTTTGGCGACTATTGATTTAAAACATTTTCATTTTGTAACAATAAACGCAAATACATTATTCAAAAACTCAATAAAATTGATTTATAAATTTCATTGATTAACTCGTGTAGTGTCTTCTACCTCTGGTCCTTTAACAATTCAATCATCGGCCTGTCATTGCGATGATATTTACACAGAATTTTTTCGTTAGAAATCAGGTGTATTGTGTATAATATTATTTTTATGCTCTCTTGGTCGTTTTGGGGGAATCCATAACAATCTTGCCGCGCGCGATGGTGCTGTGTTTCGATCAATATATCTAAATATTGAAATATACTGCTCATCTTCTCCTTTGATTTTCTTTGAATAAATTTTGTTGTGTGCTTTGAATTTTTATTTTCTTATCTTTATACTAATGGAATAAATGTGTGACAGTTCGGATTTTATCCACCAAATCAATTTAAACACAATATATATATTTTAGTTCGTAGAATTCTATCCCGTACAATTTTATAATAAACTTCAGTTTTGGGATTTTAAAATCTTTCAAATCGATAAAATATATACATTTTTCACTAGTTCGTCTATTTTCAGCCGAAAGCAAAAAGTTCAAAAAACTGGCCAATTTCGGTATGTGAGTGTATTGGCTGTTTCGAGTATAATTTTCACTTATCTTGCTCTAACAATTGTTTCTGTTCAATCATTATAACATTTCTGCACACAGAACAAGCTCTCTATAATATAAAGTTAAATGTTAATCGTTTTACTCAAATTTTATCAATCGATAATTTATCTTTCTTTAAGAAAATTAAATTTCATTTTAATAATTTTCGCAGGACACAGAATTGGAATTTTGGTTGTCGTAACGTTTTTTAACTATTTATCAGTAAACTAATAAATGGGTCAGAAATAATTGTCGAAAATCCATCGTTTTTTCAAACAAGTTCGTTTCCACCTAGTTTTGTGTAATAAAATATAAAACTAATATGAACTTAATTTGATCAAGGTTTCATTTATAATAAATAAGTCAATAAATTATACAATATTAAAGATTTTACGTCGTTATTAATTTTTAAGAATATGTGGCATATGGTTTTACATTAATTGGGCTCTTTTAAAAATCAAATGCGAATTATGCAAAATAGCAAGTTAATAAATATTAGGAAATTAACAAATAAAATATTAAATAAAAAAATTATTTTAAAAAAAAAATAATTAAAAATAAAATGACTAATGTTAAAAAAAAGAAAAATTATTAAGCCAAAATATAAAATATTAATAAAATGAAGAATCCAAAATTTTCAAAATAATTGAGAAGTTAAGTGAATATAGAAAAGAATTTAAAATGAAAATAATTTCTGAATATTGAAAAAATCAATTGTGATTTTCTATAGTTAATGATTAGAGAATTTTAAGAAAAAGGCTTTTGGAAAAAGAAAATTTTATCAGTCCGAGTACATAATATCTATCGGGTTACGACAACTAAAATTTTGGATACGACTAATCAATAAATGTAAACAATATTTTTTAAAGATTGATAAAGTTTCACATGAAGTAAAACTGACTTTCTAACTGAAGTTTATGCTTGGTGTTTTTTTGCACTGTCTTCTTTGAGAAATATCCCATATTAATGGCATTTTTTCATTTTCAGTCAAACTAACAATCGGTAAGTGATCATTTTGTCAATACAACTAAAGCTTCTTTTACCGGCTAACTCTTTATGCTGACTGCGAGAATTAACAGCGAATTCTCTTCTTTTTTGTGAACTATAAAACTTATTCTTCACCGACGAGATAATTTCATTTTTCTGTTTGCCATACATAAAATTCATGTTTCTGAAACATTGTTAAAATATATTTGCTTTGGCCAGTTAAAACAATAATTGAAAATATAAAGGTTTTCGATCTAATGCTTTTATATACCAATGTTATGCGAAACATATTATCAATAATGTTTCGAGACCATATATATGTGCATGTATTGCATTAAATCAAGAGAAATTGTTATTTATAACCTTTAACTTTTAAGGTATGCGTAATGTCAAACGACGTCAGTCCAAAATTACAGGTTAATATTATTTTATTGATTTTTCAACTCGATAAAATGTTGTGCACATTTCAATCAATACTTTAGAAAAATTAAAACAACTAAATTGCCGCCCGTGTTTATGTTGAGTAACAAATAAATATTATTTCAAATAAAAAATCTCTTAAAACCCTGTACCAGGCTTCGTATCTGTGGAATAAAAAATTAAAATCAATACTGGACTTGGACTTCTGAAAATTATTTCGAAAATTTTTCAAAGTATGTCACTAATCTTTTATTATTTCTTAAGATAAGTTTCTTTGTGATCGTTGGTTTCCTGATGTCTTTCTGTAAGAGATTCGATGCTTCATCAGTGTACGCATTTAAGATCATTTTAAACTGTGTTACAAGTATTTTCTACTTTTTTTTTGAAATCGTAGTCATGATAAGCAAAGGTAATAGAATATTGTACAATATCTACATTACCCATGATAAAGCACGATTATCTTTCAACTAATCGAACTTTTCCGTTTAACTCGAAATGTGCGGCATTTTCATGTTTTCTTGTTGACCTTTATCAGTTTGTTGAAGTCAGAAGAACGAATATCCAGTGCTTTCTCCATAATAGCTATTTTGACAAGTATTAAAATGTACATTGATTTCTATCTAGTCATGCAATATTTATTTTTCACGAGTTGAAGAGAAAAAGTTTTGTGTGGAATGATATTTATCTAACAATAAAATAATTTGAATACTTAACTATTCAATAATTTTATAAAAATCAATTGTTTAATTGATTTTTTAATAATTTTTCAAAAAGTATTTTGATTTAATTATTGATTAACTATATGTTTATTATTTTTGACTATTTTTAATGATTCCCTCTGAATTAGTCTTAAATTAAAAAAAAATATTATGGAAAATAAATAGCTTTCATCATGGAAATCTTTTTACCTTATTTTATGGATTATTCTTATCCAAGGTATATTTAATTTTTAAAAGTAATTTGATTATCTTAATAGAAGTATAAAAATTTGTCAATTGTAATAACAATAATTCCGCAATTATTAAAATTGGTTGTCATAATTTGTTAATGGTATCTCAAAATAATATATTTTAGAAATTCATATTTTGAAATGAAGTATTTATATAATCTTTGTTGTTATTATGATTTTATTTGATTCTGTTTGCTGACATTCTAAATTGTTATATATTTAAATTAATTCATTGATTCAAGAAAAAAATATTAGTGGTATCATGACTGTCATCGTGATAATAATAATAATATTATTAATTTTATATTATTTTTATCGTAATGGCTGAATTTTTAGTGAGTACAAATTCAATAAAAAATAAAATCTTTTAAAAAATTATGCTATAAAATTGTATTTACATGGCTCGTAAATGTTAAATCACTTTATTATGTATTTTTTCTTAAAATCGAATATTTTTTGATTGGCTCAGATTGAAAAAAAATTTTTATTGAATTAAATTTATTTTAAAATCAATTTTCTTATTATATTTCAGTTAACTTATTAAAGGTTTAAGACTAATCTTTAATATTATTAATGTATTTATGTAAATAAATAAATTTATTTCAATCAATACTAATAGGTCACACATTAAACTTTTCAATATTAACTTATTATATTAATAATATATTGGTTATAAAATTAATAAATGTTTCTGTCTTAATTGTAAAATGTGCTAATCAATAAATAAATTATTATTTATCTATCAATCATTCTATTATTTAAATGATATTATTATTAAATATTTATGATTGATAATTGTGGTGTGATCTATTAATTTTTTAATTCTCGGTATTCTCGGAAATTAGTAGTTATTAATTTTTGTATTAGATTTGTTTTTTTAGCAAAATAAATATTTTTCTATCACTAAATTAGTTTTGCATGATGTTTGCTTTTTCAATCTTATCGATATTTTTGAATTTTGAACTTATTGATTTTTTCATAAATTTTTTCTGACCGAGTATGACACAACACCATATATTCCTCATTGATTTTCTATGTTTTTAATTATTAATTATTGAAATTTTGAAACATAATTATAATTATAAATAATTATTTATTATATTGTTCTTCAAATCATTTTCAGAACCAATGGAACAGAGGATGTACAATCAGAGGTGATGATTTTTTGTTTTTTTCAAAACTCTGATGAGAATTCGATTTTGTTTTTTTTCAGATCGAAGAGCGAAGTTTACAGTTCTGAACCAAGTAGGTTTTTAATTGATTTTTAAAAAAAACAAATGGGAAAACGTTTTTCCTTGATTTTATTTTTTCTCTCTTCCGTGCCAGAACTCTCGTTTTCTTTTAATTTAAAATTATATCAATTTGCAGATGTCGTTGAAGTGTGCATGCCACATTCCAATTTCAACAGCAACACACAAACTATAGTGGTACTGTAAATTCTTTGATAATAAATAATTTTGCGCATTTTGTGTAGGCATAATAGTTAAATAAACATCGCTCGCCTAATTGCCTTTGATAGCACAATCACTATCACTAGACAACACTGAGTTGTTTTGTGCCAGAAGATTTTTCAAATTTTAAAAAATTTTAATCAGTACTAATAAGAATAATTTTTCCATTTCATTAATTTTTATGATTAAAATATATATTATTAATTATTTAATAATCAATTATTATTATTATTATTATTATTATTATTATTATTATTATTATTATTATTATTATTATTATTATTATTATTATTATTGCTATAGGAAAAGACCCATATTGAACAACCACACGATAAAATCAATATAATTCAACTTTCACGGAGCTATTTCCATGGTAAATTTTCATTGGAAAAGTTTTGCCTATTTTGTTTTGCTCTCTTAACGTTTTTTTGGAAAATGCTTGCATATTACAAATTTAACTGTTGTCAATAACAATCGATAATATACACTTATAATCAGAGAAAGAGTAAAAAAATATATTGTGATAAAAATCAATGATAAGCACAGCATATAAAAAATAACATTAAGAATTAAACAACCGAGAAATTTAGTAAAAAATTTTATTTTTTATTGATTATATATAAATTGTCAATATGTCTGAGTTTTTCGTACATTGATTAAGATTGTAGCATATTTTTTTAAAAGTGTAATTGTTTAAAAATTGATGAATGGGAGAAATATTACCCTCAGATTTTTAGTTGAAGACTTTTTTTCCAGTGTATTCTTGATCGTTAAATTTCGAATTTAAAAGAAATTATTAAGTGTTATTTTTATTCAAGTAATAAATTTTAATTTTCATATTTAAAATATATTAGAAATCATTATTTTTACAGTACTATTTTCTGATATACAAAATAAAATTTTGTAGTAATACTTTGAGCAATAATTATGGTTGTTAAAAATGTCACAGTTTGATTAAGGATTGTTTTGATCTCAAATAAAGTTTTAAAATAAAGAAAAAATAATAGATTTTAAGACCATTTGTGTAACTTTGAACTAAATGAAATCATATACTCACCATTAAGGATAACCCGATTTTCTTATCAGATCAATAAATTAAATGCACTAAAAGAATAGAAAATAAATTTTGGTATTAAAATTAAATAAACCTATTCACTCGATCAATCTTTTATTGAGATCGATTCAAAATTTTCTGTGAAATTAAAATATTATTGAAGGAAATCTAATACTGCATAAACATACTGTGTTTCACAGACATTTTAAGAAAAATCGAATTATTCCGCTACTGCTAGTTATCTATAGCTAAACTTAGAATTTTATAATATTACAATGTCGATTGAGAAATTTATGTTTTTTTTTTCAGACGAAGTTGTGATAAATCGACAGTCCACTCAGTTATAATTTTATTTTTGTTGTCTTTTCCGTTTCCTTTTTTATTGATATTACTATTATTTTTATTGGAAAATATGTGATCGATTTCTATTCACTATCATCATTGGCCTGTCATCGTTTAGTCCGTTTATTTAAAGTCATTATTGAACTTCGACAAATATGTTCATCGTAATATCCTTAGTATTGATTTTTTACAATTGAAGATGCGTCTTTTCATAAAATACAGATTTTATATTTGGACTTAACACTGAAAAAGGAAGAAAAAAATTGTTTATGAAGTTTTCTGTTATCATTTGCTGTTTTTGATTTGCATAATTTGTTTGTATATTTCGTAAAATTCGATCTGATTATTGATATTCGATAAAGAAAACCCTATTTTGTAAATCTATTCATATGAACAAAACATTCAGTGATTTTAATTGTGTTGTATTTTAATATATCATTTTTGTTATTTCTGTTTTTCTGTAAAACAATCAAAATATTGGTTTGTGTTTTCACAAGTTTATATATATTCATTATGTACATTAAATGTTGTTTTAATTGGATTGTATTTCATAGTAATATGGTATCCACGTTAACAGAAATTATTTCTAAAAATCATTATTTATCATCATTGTCTCCCTGACATGCTTTTAAAAATGATTCTATTACAGTAGTACGTAAAAATTATTTAGACTAATTGAAATTTTGAAGATAAATAAAATTTTGCATGTAAAATAATATTAAAGCATTATATATATATATAGTCTACCCTCTCATATTTAGAAAAATCGGGAACCTTGAAAAAATTAGAGTGGAAATGATTACATAACAAATATGACACTAATACAGATAAAAATTCAAAATTATCAGCAAATTCAACAGAATCGTTAATGGCTGAGTATATTTTTAATGCTTTTTGTTTGTAATATAGCATTCATCCACTCATTTCAACCATATCAATCCATTCCTTTGATCTGCAATCAATTTCGTTAAAGTTAATATTTTTTGGAATTGGATTTCAATTTATCATTGGAAAGAAAAGGCTTCTCTAATTTTCTTTTCATTATCTAAATAATTCTTTATTGATCTTCTATTAACTTTCTTGGAAATTTT
>JBBMKC010201862.1:0-13990 GCA_037834085.1 Bipalium vagum | reverse complement strand
TCGCTCGGAAATCAATTATAATAATTTCAAGAAATTAGATTGCAAATCGACTATAAAAGACAGAACTGAAATCCAAAGAAAAAAGGAGAGAACAAAAGGAAAAGGACAAAAACTGAGAATCGACGAATAACGCTCAAAGGAATTTGTGGAACCGACGACAAAAGCGTGAATTCAACCTTCAAGGAAATTAATTTATTGATCAAGTGAATTTATTTTTATTTTTATATTTACTCGATTCAATTTTGATTTTAAAATTGTTAATCGTTTCAAATAAATTCAAGTTCAGATAAAGTTTTGAAAGATTACAATAATTAGATTGTTTATAAGAATTAATAGGTAATTATTTTGTGCAATTTGAAATTTGTCTGCAACAATTTTATCATGACGTTTTCACAGTAAATTCTTCCTGTATAAAACCCATTCGATTTTTTTAAAAAACTATATTTATTACAATTTCTCCACCCGTTAGATTTTTTTTCATTTAATTTTTAATGGCTAATGAAGATGTTTATGAAATATTTAAAAATTAAAATAGAACTAAAATTTAATGAAAGAGCTTTTGAAGAACAAAGTCCTAGATAGATGGATTCCTGATAAAAATAAGGAAGATGGAAAAGAAGTAATGGATAATAAAGAGGTTAAATATATTAAAAATATTAATATCAATTTTTTGAATAAGAATTGTGTAGAACTAAATGTAACATATGGTAAAAATCGTTTCAATGATTTTGTTTTGAGTTTGTACATGTGAGTTTACTCTTTTTGTTTGTTTGGAGAATTATTTATGTTTGTCTTGATTTACGCTGAAGTAATGCCGTTTGTGTAGCTAAATCAAGTGTTTCAATTAATTAAAATTGGTTTTTGTGAATTTTTTTCTGTTGCGTTTATTTTTGATTTTTAATATAAGATTTAAATAGTGCTTCGAACATTATCACATGGGGATCACTAAATGTTAGGTTTCTACTAATCTATTTCATTCAGTTTCTGAAATCTATAATATTCTTTAACCACCCGAAATTTAATTCTTATGCACGATGATGCTACAGTGAGCCAGCTTCTCGCAGATAAAGTAACACATCTGAAACAACGCAGTTATGAATATGCAAGTTTTCAGAAATTTTGAAATGTACAGATCAGATTGCAAAAAACAAACACTGCAACAGTATAAATTACTTACAATGAAGAGATTGTAAGTGTTCATCAAATTTCAAAATTACTTGAAGAAAATCGTATTATTTTAAACATTTCATCAAAAAATCATTTCTGAAATATAGTAAATTTCACAAAATTCCGTTTTTTAGCGAACCCTCTATTAAAAAATTTTAAATTACTTTTAATAAATTAGATACTTACATACCGGTTATACGAAAATTTTAAAGCATATTCATTATATTTTCATAAATAGAGATGCAATAAATATATTATAATTTTACTAATATAACATTTTTTATAAATATAAAATTTTCAATAAATTTTTAAATACTAATGACAAAGGATATAAAAAAAATTTTAAACGATGATAATAGAAAAAATTCACTATTTTATATTTTTAAATATATATTCAATACGTTACGTTAATCTTTTAATTTGATTTGGCTTGAAAGATGTATTAATACATAATTATCATTTGTTTTA
Organism: Bipalium vagum; assembly: GCA_037834085.1. NCBI lineage: Eukaryota > Metazoa > Platyhelminthes > Tricladida > Geoplanidae > Bipalium > Bipalium vagum. Next base: position 12,355 of record JBBMKC010201862.1, on the reverse strand, counting down.
AATAATTTAATTACTTCTGTTACTATAGCAATATTTTTATAAAATTTGAATGTATAAGCTTGATCTACTTATTGATCTGAAGGAAGCTAGTGGTATAGAACAAAGAAGAAATAGAGAAGAGCAAAGAAAAAGTAGAATTTTTCATAGTAAAAGTAGGCAAATAGGGGTAAAATTAAATATTTTTTAATTGACAATTTTAATTAAAATTAATAATAGATCGATACAAAAGCCCTTAATCAACAAATTGAAGAGAAAAGAGCAAGAGAAAAATTAAGAAACGATGAAGAAACATTATATGGTACTGTAAAGATATATTTTTGATATTTATAATTTTGTAATTATAGCTGCCGCGTCAATACGCGCTGATAAAATTGGAGTATTATTTGATAAACGACAAAAGGAAGATTTAAAAGAGCTTGAAAGAGTATTAAACGAATTTAGATCATTCCATCAAAGACCGGATCAAAGACGAGAATATGATCTCTATGATCCAGATATACTTAAGAAAGACAAACCTGCTCGTGTTTCTGATGATGATCCCAGATGTGGGTTGTCTAGTATTCAAAAGTTTGATGGTGAAGATTTAAACAATAAAAGTCGATTAAATAAACAAAAATCTCAATTGAAAAATTGGTTAGAATTGCAAATAAATGAAAAAAATAAATTACTGTGTGCCAAAAAACACTCAGACAGATTGTATGATTTGAAACAAATTGAGTTAGATATAAGAGCAGTCGAGTTATCAAATGCTGAAGAAGATTGTAGAAGAGCAATAAATAAGGCCATGTCTAATTACAATAAAGCCTTACAAAACGAAAGGTTATCTAAAGAATTATTAAAACTCCAACATGAAGAAGATGATAAGAAAACACATATCATAAACTTATTAAATAGTGATCTTCTCACTGAAAATCCTAACCTGTCAATTTCAGCACTTGGGAACCAAAGAATAAAACCTGATGCTTTTAGAGGAATGTCTAAAGAGCAACTGCAAAAAATATACGATATTCAAGAGCAACAGATTAATGATAAAAAGGTTAAAAATTTTATATATTTGTATATTTTGAATTCAACTTCAGATCAAAACTCAACAAGAAAAAGAAATGAAAGAAATGTTTGACAAACAAATACTTTCTCAAGCTCGTGCTGGATTATTGATAGAAAATGAAATGGCAAGGAAAAAAAATATTCTAGACAAACTTCAAGCTGAAGAAAATCTGAAATTATCCAAAAGCCATAAAGAAATAATGGATCATTTAAATAAAGAGGTCTACACAAACCAACCAACAGCTGCCTACTTCATGCAATTTAATACATGCAGTCGATGATATTGATTATTGAATAATTGACATTTGATTATAATTAAATATAATTTATATTTATTAAAAATTAAATAAAAACAAAAATCTTTATGCAATATTTATTAAAACATTCACACTCTCTGTCCAACTATAGGCTCGCTTCTCATACACACGGAACATTTAGCAATAGTATCCTGAGACTGTGTGGTTTTTATATTATGACCCATTGTCATCCTAAATGAGTTCATCGGATTGGTCACCGTTAACCAGAAATGTTTCTTTTCTTCATAAAATCCACAAATTCCAATTTCGTTACATTCGATGAATAAATATGTTCTAAATTCTAAACAACTTCCTGGAGATGATAACTGTTGTCCACCACCAGCAGAACCATATCCAGTATTCTAAAAAATTCTTTTAAAAACAATTTCAATTTTAAAAATTAATAACCATCAAAAAACTGCTTCCGGACCAAACATTTGACCATCCTACAGGACAACTTGGTATAGTCATAGTTTGAGAATGGAATGCATACATCTACAAAAACAGGTTTATATATTGACTAAAAAATAATTTAACCTTTGTCGGAGCTTCGCATACGGCACAACGACTGATAAATCTTTCAACATTGGTTATGTTAATATTCATTCCCATATCCATTGAATATGTGGTTGATAACCAATAACTTCTGTCATTTCTAGTTGCATGATAGCATTTTTCATCTTTCTCACAGAAAACAAATGGAATCGGATTGAAAGTGGCCAAACACGATCCAGGGCTGGCTAAATCATTTACTTGACCACGTTCATTACCGTTCATACCGAGAAATGAGTAACCGGTGTATATAACCTTTGTATTTTTTGGACATGATGGAACATTAATAGTTTGACTATGCCTATAATTTGTTAAATATTTTATTTAACATTAATTAAATAATACGTTGTAAATATATATCCGGTTTTGCCAAATGTATATCCTGTTTTGCCTGGCTTACCCTTGTTGCCTTTAATACCAATAGCCCCAATGTGTCCTTTCGAACCTTGTTCGCCAAAATCTCCTTTCATTCCTTGCATACCCTTTTCACCTTTTAATGGTTTCTCTCCATCTTCTCCCTTTTCTCCTATTTCACCATCAATCCCTATTGAACCATCAGCTCCTAAAAATGATATTAAATAAACATAATAAAAAATAAAGTACCTCTAATTCCTTGGTCTCCTTTTTCACCATCCCCTCCAGCTAAACCCTTTAAGCCTTTAAATCCTTTCAAAGTGAAACCATCATTTCCTGCTTCTCCGAAAGTACCGCCAATTCCAACCATCCCATCATTTCCTTTCATTCCAATTACTCCTTTAGGTCCTTCAATACCCTTTACACCTCCTATACCTTGTACTCCAGACAGTCCAATTTCTCCAGAAATTGATTGCATTCCCTTTTTGCCTTGTACTCCTCTTCTTCCCTAAAATTATGGTTAATAAAGTAATAATAATATAAACATACTTTAAATCCACCAATTCCTTTATATCCTTTTGGCCCAATATTTCCATTAACTCCTTTCTTACCCTTATTTCCTTCATATCCCAATGGGCCCTTCTCAGATACCTGGACACCTTTTTGTCCTTTATACCCTTTGTCTCCTTTAGGACCTGTTTTTCCTAATTTTCCTTTTTCACCCTTATCACCTTTTTCTCCCACTAAATCACTTCCGTTTTCTCCATTTCCTCCTTTATTACCCGGTGATCCAGATTCTCCAATTTCTCCTTTTAATCCCTTAGGTCCTATATTACCCTCTTCCCCTTTGATTCCAACTAGTCCAATTTGACCTTTTATTCCCAATCCAGAATCTCCAGGGACTCCTTGTAATCCTTTTTCACCTGGATATTACTGATAATTTGTACTATGAACATAAAACAAAATAACCTTTTTGGCCATTTAATCCTTTGATTCCTTTTAATCCTTTCATTCCTTGAATGCCTTTTGTTCCTTTCATTCCAATTGAGCCAATTTCTCCAACCTCTCCATCAGGTCCAATTTGACCTTTAGCTCCTTGTAATCCTTTTTCTCCTTGTAGGCCTTTTATCCCTTCATCTCCTCCGCTTCCTTGTGTTCCTACCATGCCTCGCAAACCTTTAGATCCTTTAATTCCCTTTTCTCCTTTAGCACCCAAGGAACCCCTTGGAACGATTTTAGGGAGAGATCCTGTCATACCTTTGAATCCTTTCGGACCCTAAATAAATAATAAAATATAAAATAATAAAAATTAATTACTTGTAATCCTTGTGTTCCCATTTTTCCAATATTTCCTTTTACTCCTCCATCTCCCAAAGACCCTTGATTACCTTGCTTACCAGATACACCTTTATTGCCTTTTACACCTTTTATTCCTTGAGAACCTTTATTTCCCCTTCTTCCAATAGTACCAATTACTCCCTTTGAACCTTTATTACCCTTTTCCCCATCGTTTCCTTTTAATCCTTTAACACCTTTTTCTCCATTATATCCATTAATAATATCACCAACCAAACCCTTCACACCAGTTATACCTTTAACACCAAGAAAACCAATATTTCCCGTTTCACCTTCGTCACCTTTCTGACCACTTAATCCTTTTAAACCTTTAAAGAAACTTCCATTAATTCCATTTTTTCCCTTTTTACCCTTTTCACCATTTATACCTTCATCACCAATATCTCCGTTTACTCCTTCTATTCCAGATAAGCCTTGGTCACCTTTGTCTCCTTCTGTACCCTTCACACCTACCACCCCTTTCATTCCTTTAATTCCTTTAATTCCTCTTGAACCAGATTCACCCTTTAGACCCATAATACCTTTAAAACCTTTATTACCTGACAACCCTTTTAATCCAACTTCACCACTCATTCCTTTATCACCCACTTTACCCTTTACTCCTTTCACTCCTTTATTTCCGCCATTCCCTTTACTTCCTTTAAGATTTAATCCGGGACTTTTAGAAAATCCTTTAAAGCCTTTAACACCAGTATTACCTGTATCTCCTCGAGGACCAATATCGCCATTTATCCCTTTAGATCCAATCGAAACATCTCCAATTTCACCTATCATTCCTTTATCACCATATTCTCCCTGTTCACCTGTCATTCCAACCTCTCCTTTATCTCCACTATTTCCTTTTAACCCATCATCACCTTTATTTCCATTCTTCCCTACTGATCCCTTTTCACCGTTTCTTCCTTTCCGTCCAATATCCCCCGTAATACCAATCAATGATTTTCCAATATTTCCAGACTTTCCCTGAATTCCTTTAATACCTTTACTTCCCAATTCGCCTTGTTTTCCTTTTAATCCCATTTCTCCTTGAAAGCCTTTTGGTCCTTTGTCTCCAAATGTACCTTCTTCACAATTATCACCCATATCACCAATATTACCCTCAGGTCCCATTTGTCCTTTAATTCCTTGAACACCTTTCAGTCCAAGAATACCAGGATTTCCTGCTATACCCTTTTCACCAGTATTACCTTAAATTAACATAAAAAACATATAAATATATAAATAAAAACCTTTATCTCCCGGAAAACCGTTAAAACCTTTGTGACCTTTATTTCCCTTCAAACCCTTATTTCCCTTAATCTGAGAAGACAGTTGTTGAATCAAAACCTCAGCACCTAATAAATTACATTAATTTCATATCTAAATTTATTTCTAAATATTTATAACCTTTGTTTCCTTTATATCCTTTGTCTCCAGGTTCCCCAACGTCTCCAATGTCTCCCTTACTACCTTTAGCAGCCTCATGCACAACACCAGGCTGCCCCAAATCACCAAATTCACCCTGAACACCTTTTGTACCAGTAAATCCTGTCATTCCTTTGTCTCCCTTTTCACCTGTTTTACCCATCTCACCTTTCATACCAATTTTACCACCAATTCCAATAAATCCTTTTTCTCCTTGTTTTCCAGAATCGCCTGGAACTCCTTGTTGACCTTTTTTCCCAATTTTTTGTTCTTCTCTTACTATTACAGATCTGCCCTTTTTTCCTTTAAAACCTATACTTCCCTTAGCCCCTTGATCACCTTTTACTCCCTAATTATATATATAATTAAATATAATTATAAAAATAAGAAATACTACCTTTATTCCAGGGAAACCACTTGGTCCATCTAACCCCTGATTTCCTGGTAGACCTTTACTTCCATCCTCTCCGTTTTTACCAGGCAGACCATTACTGCCTTCCAAACCTATACTTCCTATATCTCCAGAGTCTCCTGGAAAACCGTTTGGGCACGTGTAACAATTGCCTTTAAGGCCTGTTGCTCCAACATTTCCTTGTGAACCGCGTGTTCCCATAGTACCAGGTTGACCTTTAAGACCTTTTGGTCCTTCTTCACCTCTTTTGGCTTTACCAGGTTCACCAATCTCTCCTTTATTACCAGGAGAACCGGACTGGCCATTATCGCCTTATGAATTATGAATTAAATGAAATATGCATATTGAGATCGTATATTACCTCCAATTCCAGTTGGACCCTTTGATCCCTTCACACCTTTATATCCTTTTTCACCATATGTAACTGGTCCAATGTTACCTTTATCTCCTTTATAACCTTTTGTGCCTTCTTGACCACGTTTTCCATTTTTCCCATCCAGTCCAGACAATCCTTAATTTTCTATATGAAAACAATATATATATAAAGCAGGAAACCTTTTTCTCCAATAGACCCCTTCATTCCTTTTGCATCTACACCTTGTGAAATTCCTTTATTTCCCTTTTCTCCATAATCACCTGGATTACCGACAATACCTTTCTTACCTCTCTTTCCCTTGGGACCTTCAAATTATGATATTTATAATATGTAATAGTGATAATTATATAGAAAATTACCTATTTCACAATTTTGGGATTTATCACCTTTATCACCCTGTAAACCTTGGGGCCCAACAATTGTTCCAACAATATCAATTGTTTCTCCTTTAACTCCCTATTTATTTCAAATTAATGTTTGTTGAAAAAAAATTTTTTTTAGCACCTTTAACCCCTTAGGGCCAGTATTTCCTTGGTTTCCATTTTCACCAGTAAAACCTCTCTCACCTAACGGTCCATCTGGTCCAGGATTTCCTCTACGTCCTTCAATTCCAGGAATACCAGGCGATCCATCTGGTCCAGAATTTCCAATACAACCCTGAATATACATATATATACATATATATTATTAGAAATATACTTACTTGTAATCCTTTGTTTCCCTTAATTCCTTTCAATCCTTCACTGCCTTTTCTTCCTTGTATACCCTAAAAAGAAATTCAATAAATACAATGTTTACAACTAGTCATACCTTATGTCCACTTTCTCCTTTATCACCATCGATTCCAGAGAGTCCAGAAATTCCTTTTTGGCCTTTTTCACCATTTCTATGTTGATTTTTATGTTTATAATTCACTAAAAATTTTACTTACGTCATATAATGATTTGGTCCTTTGACAACTAAAACATTATAGGAATGACCTTTTGATCCGGTCAGACCTGGGTTCCCAGAAATACCCTTTTTAAATATTAATGTTAAATTATATAAATCATAAATTTTACTTTGAAAAAATTCGGTTTCTGTTCAAAACCTTTCAATCCCTTTAGCCCCACATTACCAGTTTCTCCTTTATTTCCCTTAATTATATGATTTATATATATAGTTATACTATACTAATAACCTTATATCCTGTAAAACCCTTATTTCCCTTTGGTCCAGTTTCTCCTTCTAATCCCAGATTGCCCTTTTCACCTTTTTCTCCCTTATTTCCTTTTACACCACTTATTCCCAACTCTGAGCTTATAATATATCTCCCACGTTCTCCCTAAAAATATTAATTATATAAGTTTAATAGTTATAAATCTATACTTTTTGTCCTTTGTTTCCGGCTTCTCCGACTATACCAGGTGGTCCTTGTAGGCCAGGTGACCCCGGACTTCCTTTGTCTCCCTTTTTAAAATGTTTATTATGTAATAATAAAAAGAAAATTGTCCACTTTAAGTCCACAACATCCATCATCTCCCTGAAAACCTTTAGGTCCTTTAAGACCTTGGGTTCCTTTTAGACCATTAGCTCCAGGTGCACCTTGACGGCCCTTATCACCCTTTTCGATTAATTAATTAATTATTAATTAAAATACTAATGTTTTACAGCAATTCCTTTTGGTCCATTATCTCCATCATATCCTCGAACTCCTTTAAGTCCTGGCAATCCAACTATACCTGGAAATCCTTTCGGACCTCTATAACCTTGTTTACCACCATGCCCTTGGAGACCCATTTTACCTTTTGGGCCCTCTAATCCATTGCAAGTATATCCAGTACATTTTGCATTACAATTCTTAAAATAAATTAAATTGATAACATGGTTGTCACAACTTACAGCTACAGCGTCAGCAAAAATATTAATGCAGTAAATTATGAAAAAAGTAGATATTACTACTTTATTGATCACTAACATAATGGTTTAAGATTAAGAACCTATGATTATATGAAAATAAAACTTGAAATGACTGCTTTTATAGTTATTTCTTTTATGCACAAAAACAGAAAATTGACATCATCCCATTCAAGATAATATGCATTTTTGTATGTATATTTCCTATTATGCCAAAATAATTATTAGTAATAATTGAGTTGTGTAATAATCAATTAATAAATAGTTTATGTTAATTTAATTTGATGGAATTTTTGATTTTTAAAAATTTTCTCATTTTTGGAAGTCATAAATTAGTTAATACTATTATTAAAAATAAAAGTATATTTATAAGGATTTTTACAATTTCTTTCTATTAATTAAATAATTTGTTTTCCTCGATTACTTTTCATAGTTATGATCTGGCAGTTTTAAATAAATCAAAACTGAAAAATATTAATTTTCTTAAATGCTGATTAGAAATTGTACGATTTCAGAATCTTTTGATGAATTCAATCGAAAATTATGTTATAATGGTTTTTGTATTTGGACCCAGTCATCAAAGATTATTAAAGGTGTGAAAGAGTGTTTGTACGTTTTTGTGTTTTAAATCTATTATATTTCTCTAATCTTAGCTGTGACAAGGATTGGTACGGAAATCGGTGTACTTATTACGATCCATGTAATTCTTTCTCATTACAATATGTTTTAAGACTTCATTAGTTTCTACTTTATTAGGAAATACATCAATTATAGGAATTTTCATGGTTTCTGCAATTTTATTATTGATTATTATAACAGTCGTGACTTTTAAAATTATGTAAGTTTTCGATTTATCAATATTGTGAAGTAATAAGATCAATATATTGAAACCTAGGGTTTGACAGTTATTATGTAATATATTTCTTTTTTTAATGTTAAGTCTATGGTTAATAATAAATGAGTTATTTCAGTTTTCGAATCAAAATTTCAAATAATAAATGTTTTTAAAATGTTTTTGATAATCTTTCTAATCATTTTTATCTTTTATTCCATGATTTCTTGATTGATTTTCTCATTACTTAACACATACTTTATGTAATTAGTTAGATGTGAATATCAATAATGAAAATGGGATATAATTTTGGGGTATATCCTTATGCTTTCAGAGACCATTTTTTTTCATTGCACATTTGTATTTTAATATTATTATATCCCCAAATTCGAAATTTGTTTAATGGTTTGAATTAATGTTAGAAAACATTTATGATATAAAATTTTAAAATAATGATCGTTTTCATTATTATCAAAATAAATCGTACAAAAGATCAAGTAGAATACGCATATCTTAAATTGTTATTAATTTTAACATGACAGAAAATTTTCGTTAAAGATGAGAATGATAATCCAATAAAGATACCTTATGATAGTTTTTGATTTTTTTGTATTTATCAGATTTCATTTAATTTCCTGTTTAATATTTATAAACTTATGACCCCAATTATATTTTATTAGACAGATATTTTATTTAATTTCACATCTTCTAAATGTCATTAATATTGGCTTTTAATTAATAATTTTTTCAAATCGATTGTGAATTTATTTTCTCTGCTCAGCTCAATCAATATAAAAATATATTGACTTCTGATACTTCTTATATTTTTTGTATAATTAGGTAAATTTTACCTTATGTTCTTATCAGATTTTTAATGCAATCTATTTTTACAATTATATGTAGTATAATAGTTAGATAAAATTCTAGTCTTAAAAAGATCAGATTTTTTCAGAATTTATTTTTTTCATTATAAAAAGTATATAGATTACTAACATTGTAGTTTTTATAAAAATTCTATCATTCAATAAGTAAGTATTTGCTTACTTATATAGTCTAGTTTTAAATGATCGTTTTCTACGAGTTCTAAAATGGAAGTAATTTTTAATATTTGTTCATTTTATTCAGAAATAATGCTGTAGTTGTAAATTTTTCAGTGAGCTTAATTTTGATTTAGGTCAATCAGCATTTCTGGTAATTTTCCATCTTTTTCTTTTCATTATATATAATAAATGATCTTAATCAAATTAAATATAATCGTTTTCCAACATCGAAATTTATGCTCATAAAAATATTATCATTAGAACTTTTGAATATATAAAAATTTTTATAAATCTCAGTGACAGTTGAAATAGTGAACTTGAGCACATTTATTTTGATCTGTAAAATAAAAAAATATTTTTAAGTTCTGTAAAATGGTACAATTTTATAAAAAAAATATTTAAAGATCCTTAATAGTGAAATTGTCATATTCAAATTAAATAAATATGTATTTAATAAAAAATTTTGAATCGATAATGTAGAAAACCATTTTATCCAACGCTTGTCATCTAATAGGTAAATTTAAGATCACATTCGCTTTGAACTTTTCATTATTTATTATCGATACCTTTATTTAATCTAACATTCTGCAATCTGCTGATATCTGATATTAACCAAATCTCACTGATATCTCTTACTTTTAATACGGTTAAGTTCAGTCATAATCCTATGTAAAAAATAAAATATAATTATAAATTAGTCAACTTCTTCAAAATAGTACTCCAGTGCCTAAGTTCCATAATCAACTGCAAAAATCCATCCTTGCACGTTTATTAAAGTTGAACGGTATTTTGATTTTATGTAAGTTAATGTGGAAAAGGCTGATTCACATAAATATGTTGTACAAAATGGCAGTAATTTGTTCATTGCCATTTCCGATAGTAGGGGATATTCTGATTTGATTTCTATCCAAAATTCATGCACAGACACTTGAGAAGTATCAGATCTTTGCGACCCCCTTTCAGTAGTCTCGCGAGTCACAGTTTAAGAAGCTCTGCTCTATAGCATCAAAGTAAATGTTTTTTAACAAAGATATCACTCAAGTAGTATCAGATGTCCTTGCAACAAAAAACCTATTATAGTAATAAGAATAAGATTAAAGGTCTGGTAGGGAATAAACGAAAAGATTCTATTTAATGGAAAAACGATTATTATTATTATTCAAGGTATTATTAATAGTAATTTTAAAAGTCAAAACCCTACACATCCAAAGTATGGTGATATGTGATAACATTTAAAAATATTCATTAGTTTCTTTCAAGTCACCAAACTTATAACATGATGCCGATAAACTGTTTTTTTCATATATTCATTAATTTATCGATGACATTTATTAGAAGATCAAACAACTATATGAAAAAAGTATGTTTTTTTAATGGACTCCAGAATATTTTAGTTCACCAATTATCCGATGACCGGTTTTGATTGTAGATATTGAAGGTTATTAATTTATCATCGGTTCGGTTTCTTATTTGCTTTGAGTCCTATGAGCATTTGTCCCATGTACAGTATTGATTTTAAGTTTAAGACACCATATATATATATATATAAGAAAAGAAAATGACATATTTTTATGGATAATTATACATGTTAGTATTTTGTGATATAACCATGGTCGAACAATTTGCTGAAGACAACTTGATAACCAAGCTTCATGAATACTCTCAATGAGTTCAACATTGCGAACTGTTTTCCTTGTCACATTCTGCTTCATTATACTCCATACATTTTCAATACAGTTCAAATCTGGACTTTGAGCAGGCCATGGTACAATCGTCCATATTATGATCATGTAACCATTGCTGAACTTTTTTTGATTTATGAACAGGGCTATTATCCATAACAATTTTGAAATCTGGGATTTGGAATAATTCAATAGATGGGGGAGTTCTTTAATGCCATAATGAAGTCACCCGCCTTGACATTATTACTGAAGACATGAAGAACACCAGCTCCGCTAAAAGTCATTCTGCCGAAAACCATGACAAATTTTCCTCCACCTACAGTCTTAATAGCGACAAAACCTGGATTCCATGTCTCTGACGACAACCTACGAACAACAAAGCGAAGATTTTGAGGAAACAAGGCAAAGGAGCATTCATTGGTCCAGATAATTCGATTCCAATCTTCTGCTTGCCAACTTAATCTACTGGAACACCATTGAATTCTAGCCCGTCTATTACCAATACGTAACATGGGAACTTAATAACTAGTCCTAGCTCTAAGTCCGTACTTAACAAAAATTTTGCGGACATGTGATTCTGATATATTAATACTCGGTGCTTTTCTCAATTCTGCCGATGTTGCACGACGATTCTGTCTGCATAAACGATATAAGTATCGTTCATTTCGGAAAGTAAATAGCTTTGAATGCCCAGACCTAGGACGATGCTTGACCATTCCTGTTTCTTCAAATCGACGAATTGTTTGCAAAACACATGTCCTGGATACTTGTAAAACTTCGGCTATGCGCTTCTTAGTTGTTCCGACACGGTGTGCCCCAATAATTTGCCAGTATAATGAATCGTCTATTGTTCGTTTACACATAAAATTCTAAATACTAAAACGATATTTTAAATGATTTAACTTAATAATAAAAGATTTAATTTTAAGTGATAAAATTTAAATTCAAAAAAATAAACCATTAAATGATTAAAATAGCTTATTAAATGAAATATGAAAATGATAAAAATTGGTATAAATGAATTACAATTCAGTTTTATATGTGGGGTGTCTTAAACCTAAAATCATTACTGTATTTTATCGGTGATTTTTAGCTAATGGTGGGAGTC
>JBBMKC010201851.1:0-13991 GCA_037834085.1 Bipalium vagum | reverse complement strand
TCACAAGTGACAATAAAGTTTTATGGCTGATTTAGGATTTGGAATTTGACTCTGTCGCAGGGTTCGGTTGAGTTGATTCACTTGGTTTTGGTTGTTTTGATTGAGCTGTAGGGTTTGTTGAACTTAGTCTCCACAAAATGAATATCAAAAAAATAAAAAATGCATTCAAATGATAAATCTTTAGTACCTTGAAAAGAAAATTAATTTTTATAAAAAGTAAATCAAATTTATAAATTGTATAATGATAAGATCAAAAGGTTGTGAAGTTGGGTTTTGAAACCGAAAAAAATATTTAAAAGGAATATATTATTCAAAACTAGTTAATATTACAAATATAGATATGATTATGTTAAAATGTAATATTATTGAAGGAGCCTAATATAATGGCCAAAATACTAATTTAATTTAATTTTACAAGTAATACAGTTTATATATATATGTGTGTAAATTGAAAGACCAAAATTTTCAATTTATTATTCTGTAATTGCAAATACTATAAATGAAAAAAATTTTAAAAATTAATATAAAATGAATTGCTGGATTCAAATAATGAAGAAATTCATTTTACAATTCATTTGAACTCAGTTTAAAACATTAAGATATTTATTTGAAATACTGTTAAGTTTCAATAAGTTTGGAATTAGTTTGAATAATTTCTTACTTACTCGAAACTTAACGTAGCTCGTTAATTCAGTATTGATCAGCAGGATTTAGAGTGTGTCACGTTTGTTTTATTTATATGAAAGGTTATATTTGTTTCAAAATCGAAATATACTCGTCTTCAGTAAGGTTATTTTAAATTGTTTCAAAATCTGGTTTTCTCCCTCGTTTCTCTCTCTCCTGGTTCTTGATCGAATTACTACTTTTATACTGAAAATTTCCTTAGATCTATCTCTCCGGTGTTCAATTTCCAATAGGTCCTGTTTGACGAATTGACGGCTGGTATGTAACTTGAGAATCCACAATAATTTGTTTTCTTCTTGAATGTGTTATTGTCGACAATGACTATTGCTTTGATGTTGAGGCAGTTGATGATATTGTGTTTCTTGGATTAAAAGAAACTTAATTTATATTATAATTTTTTATCTTATAATTATACTCATTGAAAAAAGTAAAAAGCACCCTAAATTTCTAAATAATTTTTAATAAATTAAAAAATTTCTAAACTATTTTTTATTGTTTAAATTTTTCAAATCTATTAACTTATAAGCAGTGGGATTTGATTAATACTGAAAAGCTCGACAAACTGATTTTATCAATGCCAAACAGACTAAGTGAATATGTGGCCAAGAAAGGTGGCCATACTCATTACTAATTTTTATGTATAGATATGTATTGCATGTTTGTATTCATAATAAATTTTTTTGATTTTTACTTTTTTCCGTGAGTATATTTATAGTAATATAAATTGACTATATTTAATTTTTTATATAATTTTTTGTAATTTATTTTGTTATTTAGTTATTATTTTTATTTTTAGTAATTATTTTTGTTGAACTTTCTTAATTTAGGATTATTTTAATTTATGTAAATATTATTTTTGTAAATATTAATTATATTTTATTTATTTATTTTATATTTTTCAGAATTTATAGTTTTCGGGATTTATCAATAACAATTTACATATATTTTTATACACATGCATAATAAAATTTTCACTTTACAATATTAAGCTTTATACAAGATATTAGAATTTCAACACATTTGTCTTATACAAAAGACCACACAAAAGATTGGATGGATCAGGAATAATTTTGAGTCACACAAAATGACATAAAATGTTTAAAAGGATTTGTTTTGTTTCCCATCTCCTGGAAGTTTGCCTGGAAGTAGTCCCTACAATACCAGTAATTACTATTTTAAGAAAGTCAAAGAAAATTCTTGGTATAAAAAGGAAGATTTGAAATTTAAGAAGGACAATAAAATAGAGAAAATCTTGGATCTAGGGTAATAACCAAAGTTATTTCAAAAAGAAAAAAAAAGCCAAAACTTGCAATTTCTAAAAAAGAAAATACATTTACAACTCACAAAATATCAATTATTTGTAAAGAGAATAAAGACAAGTCATAACTCATCAGTACTTCAGTTGATACCAACCTACTCAAAAAATCCAATTTACAGCCTAGTTCCATCTACCAGTTCATAAAGAGATTTAAAAGCAATCAACAAAAAAATCAAAAATCAAAAATACAGTCAAAGGAACATTCAAGCAGTTTCAAAGCCCAAAATTTTTATGTTTTAAAGTAAATTATTTTTCATGTCCTTTTGTGTGTGACTTATTGTTTTAAATAAACCTTTAATTTTGTCACTAACACTAAATTTTACTTGTTGTACCAAGTGTAACAAAGTTTTAATTCAAAATTTTATTTCATTTAAAAATTACAAGACTTGTTTCGTATTTATTATGAAGAACTAGAAAAACATGCCAAAGAATGTAAAAAAATAGATATGCAAAGTGAAACGGATTTAAAATATTGTGGACAATTAACTTTATATGTTTTATACAAGTTATTTAATAACATTGATTTTTCTAAAATAATATTTGAGATAGAAGACTTGATCGCTACGCCGTTAGAGGTCAATAAAAATATTAGCCTCAATAAAAATATTAAAAAATGGATGTGAACGAAGTTGAGGTCCTCAAAACTGAAAATAATAATTTCCGGTTTTAAAACTCCTTATTTTTATAATGATTATAAAAAAAATAAAATTAAAGATGAAATTACTTTTATTCAAAATAAATCTGAAAATAAGATTTTAAATGTTACTGATGATGCTGTGATAGGAGTTATAAATATGAATAATAATAAAATAATAAATGTAGCAGGTCCAATAAATGATAATGATGTAAATTTAAAAATGTGAAACAAGTTAGAAAAGATGTATTAAATGAAATTAGTGTAAATAGAATAGCAATTAGGAAAATAATTCTCTTTTATTTAATATTCAAAATCAAGTAAAATCATATGAAGAAGAAAAAAATAAAATAAAACTAAAAGAGAAAAAATTGAAATAGAAATTTTACAATATAATTCTAAAGAAGGTCCAAAAAATTTGAAAGAATTAGAAAGCAATCTTGAATTAAAATATTCTAAATTTAACACATATTTTACATCATATGTTGAAACACCCAAGCAACGGCAAATTGAATTAACAAATTCAAATTCAAATTATTATTATTATTCTATTTATGAGCTTTACTCAACTGAGGACAAACTCGGCAAAACCCCATGACACGAAGTCGAGGTCCGATACCCTGATTTACAAAATAATAATTTTATTTACGAAGAACCATTTTCTAATCAAACGAAGTTCGTGGAGAATCTTCAATTCTCTAATCCTTTAATTGAACAATTAGAAAAAATAAAAATTGAAAATTTTATTACTGAGAAAAACGTTTTTGAAGAATTATTAAAACATTATAAAAAATTAAAATATAAATATACTTCTATAGACTCAAATTTAAAATTAGGAAGTATTTTTATTGGAGGAGTCTTAGGAATTGGACCTGTTATTATGACAGGAATACCAACATTAGGAACTAGTTTATTAATCTATATTCCTGTTGCAACATCAATTTTTGGTGCAGTACAATTATTTATTGGAGAAACAATTAGTATAGGAATTACTTCGAAAAGAATAAAGATATATATAGAGAAATTTGTGAAACAGTAGAATCATCAATTAATAAACTTTATATATTTCAATTAAAAGCATTAGAAGATAAAATTTTAATTAGTGATGAAGTTGAACATGCTAAAATAATAATTACTGAATGTAAAGAAAATATTAAAAAAATAAAATCAGGAAATTTTATTAAAAATTTAAACAAAGTTAAAAATTCACTGAAACAAGAGTTAAAAAAGAGTTAGAAAAGATTTAGAAAAAATTAAATAAATGAAATATTTTTAATTAAAAATGGCTGTGAATGAAAAAATTAATAAAAACAAAAAATTTGAAATTAATCAATTAAATCAATCAATCAACCTTTTTTGATTTTGATTCAATTATTTTATTACAATAATAACACCTTTTTGATTTATTCCAGTTTATTTTATCTTATTCTGTCATAATAATTTGAATGTTTTTATTTTATATTATATCAGTTAACTTGATATTAATATTTTCTAGAAATTCTAAAAAAATATTTATATATATAGTGCATAAAATTGATAATATTGTGATTTAATTAAATGTTCATAATCACTTTTTAAATAATACCTAATGATAATGGTTTTAGATGTATTTCGTTGCTCTGCAACTCCAACGAAATTTGATCATTATCAGTTTTTACTAAATTAAGTCTCAAAATCACCATATGACACAAATGGTATTTTATTCTTAAAATGAAAATTGTTATACTCACAATATTCTTTATGATTCTTTGTGTTCTTGACACAACTTTATATGTTCATTTAATAGATTTAATGATCTATATGAATTTAAACATTTTAAACAAATATAGTTACTATTTCTATTATTAGATAATATGTTCATGTTTTTACACAAAACATAATGAGGTTTATATGATATCAAATTACATTTTGTATCTTCCAAATTTGGTTTTTTCAATAAAATGTTCTTGATATTTTGGATGAATTCCAGCTAGAACGGAATATATAAAACATCTATTATCCTTGTTTTTAAAATTTATTATTTTCTTAGATTCAAAGGGTAATTTAACATAAGATGAACCTACTAATGATTGATATTTAATTAAAACTATTTGAATAAAATTTATATTTACAAACTTCATAAAATAAATCGAGATCCAAGATTTAAAATTTAAATAAAAAACATATCATTTTTGTCCGAATTTATGACCTCCACATATTTACATCTTTTTATAGATGAACATTAAAGATATAACGCATATATTTCATAGGCTATAAATTCATTTTCAGTTCGATTTATCTTACATTGATTTTAATAATTTTCAATTAAAATTGAGTATTGATCTACTGTAAAATTTTAATGAAAATTAAGGGTATCTTAATTTTTATTATAATCATAACAAGTCTTTATATGGTAATGATTGATACATTGTATTTCCACATAGCTTATATGGATCAATTATAAAATGAAAAATGTTCACTAAATAATATATTCAAATTTTATTAAAAATTTTTGAATAATTTTATTATTTTACGAAGGGTATGGTTTTATTCAATCATATAGTTGTAATAAACAGTTTAAAATAAATTTTTAATGAAGAAAATGATTTAGATTTATAAATTGTATTTCATATTTCAGTATTATCAATATTCATATACGTATTGCATAGCATATTACTGTGGATATATCGCTAGAGGTGCTAATGTTTTTGAACCAGGTGCAGAAAAGTCTGTTTAGATTGCTTCGAATTTAGTTATCACTGGCCCAAAAAATCCTCGATAAGGACTTTTACTGTCCTCTCCAAGAAAGTAATCAACCCACCCGGTTAAATATTCGTCACTGCTGAGTTTTCCATCTTTATCTGTGTCAAGCACCTAAAGTAAATGTCAATCTTCATGTCATTTTTTATTAAAAAAAACGAAAATAAAAAAATGATTTAAAATATAGGCCATGTTTTGCATTGATAACTACTTTAAAGGAAAATATATTAAAAATATTAATTATACATTTTATACTAATATAAAAATATATTTCAATATATATGAGCGATATTTTAGTAATTATTATTTTAATTATTATATTATTAATGTTAAAATTAATCAGGACTTACAAAAATGTAAATATAATTATTATCAACAATTAATTTAGGTATTGTAATTAAATTCTACCTTACATAAATTCTATAAAGATTTTTATTTCATATTAAAAGGATATTAAATAAAAGCATTAAAATAATAATGTAATAGCAATACAATCCCAATAAAAAAATATCTGTCAAACTGTTAATGACCTCAAATTAATATAAAATCTCAGCTGTATCATTGGACATTACGCATTAAAAAGTCTAGGTGTATATATTGATCATAGGAAAATTAAAAATCTTTCTGACATTCTCCCAAATACATTATTTATTTATTTTTATTCTTCTTTCCTGATATCAACAAAAAAACAGTAAAAATCTGTGCCAAAACCAGATATTCATTTTCCTATAAAACCATAGTAAAAAGGTTTTTCAAATCGAGTTTATTTTTAGAAAAGAAATAAATTAATTATTTAACCTTTATCGAAAATATCAGTTTTGTAAAATGGTATGGCAGGAAGTGTGCGAATCCAAAAATATGATTGGTATATTCATTGTCAGTTATTATTTATTTATTATTGTTTAATATTAATAAATAATATTATATAAAATAAATCTGACATTTATAAATTATTATTATAAATTATCAAAACCAATTTCCAAATATTTATTTTTGATAACACAATTATTTCTAAAAAATTAATTATTCCCTTAAAATAATAAATTATCCTCACAATAATATAAGAAAGTTTTTCAGAGATTCTACTGATAAGATATATAATTTTATATAAACTCCATTCATATTTTGTTAATATTTAATCGCAATTTTTTCATTTTTGACTAGAAAGGGCAAATTATCAGTAATAATTGTACATTGTATATTGGTTAATGAATCCGTTTGGTTAATTACAGAATATCGGGAGTGAATCAAAGTGAATAATTAATCACTGTCTTTTCTATAATTAAACCCCTTCTTATATTAGAAGTCATGGTGGCTTCTTTTACCTAACCTTAAAATCAAAATTCCTGCTGGCAACACAGCTTATCTTCAATCTCTTGACACGACAATTAATAAGCCATTTAAAATCTATTTGAGAGAAGAAATAAATAATTTTATTGAATTTAGAGAAGAAAGAAATCGTGTAAACCAAAAGTGGAATAAGTAGTTGGTTGTGTAAGACGATCTTCGAATCGAATCACTCTAGGTATAATTAATAATGCTTTAATTTCTGGATATTTGTTCCCTGGTCAGAAATTTAGTGAGACCGCAATATACAGACATGAACTATTGTAGCAATTAGTAAATCAAGCTCTTGCAGTGCACAATAATCAAGAAGCTAATGTCACTGATTATGAAAATTATGCGGGAAATGATGAATTGATTATTATTTTTGAAGATAAATAATAAATAAACGTTTATGTCATAAATAAATAGTTTGTATCGCTTTTATGTCATTTCCAAATCTTTTTATTGGTCTACAACCCAGGGTGGTTTCTATTTCATCCATTCTCTGATACAATCCCGGGCTTTAATTATAAAAATTAATAATAATAATAAAAATTATTATGAAAATTACTCCATTACTCTTATCTTTTAATGTGCCAATTGTCAATAGACATTTTACGTATATATTTCTTTTGTTAGGATCTGGTTTCCTTATCATTGAATAATGAAAACCGGACCATTAAATGATTGATGAAGCAAAATAATTCATTTTAAAGATCTTAAAAAAAATGATTACAAAAAATATTAAAAATCCTGTACGCATCAATAAACAATGATTATTTGTTTTCAATTTTTGTTAAAATGAGACCAACAAAAAATCAAAAGTATCGAAAACCTATTGGTTTTTTGTTCTGAAATATTTTAACAAATGTGCATAAAATAGGTACACATTTCACAAAATAGAAATCATTAAAAAATATTAATTGAAAAAAACTTTCATCATTACACGGCACACAAAATAATCTGGTTCTGATTAAATATTCTATCAATCAAAGACAATTTTAGAAAAACCTAATTCATTTTTTTGTTTTAAATGTCAAAAAATGTCCTACTAAGAAAAAATTGTAGAAAGGTTCAAGTAAATTTTAATACATAATTGGTACCTAAATGTTTTTATACAAAATTGTTACATTTTATATCGATGCGTTTTCTGCACAAGTCATTTTAAAAAAATCAATTCCTCTAAATATGACTTTCTCACAAGATTTTTAATTTTACATTCTCTTTTGAAGTTTACCGCTGTTGTCAATTTTAAAAAAAAAGCTACTTTCTGCAATTAAAACTACAAATTAAAACAACTCAATTCAATGAGACAACATGAAAACTATTTTCAAAAAATTAGCCAGTTTTACATGAAATTTTTCTAATATTCGATTAATAGAGCATTTAATAATAATTTCTAAATTTTTTCTTACCTTGATTTTTTGCTTCGTCTTAAAAATAAATTTGTCAATCATTAATTTACGAAATTCTAAAGGAAATCAACAAAGTGGGCGATTTTTATCTATATTCAATTTGGCATTTTAAAACTACTGACCTCACTGAACTTGGATATCAAAAATGTTAAGAAATATTAATAAACAATATACATCACTTAGTAAATTTTTGACATTAATGAAAACTAAATCTAATTAAAATATATATACGGACTCGGCATGTGAAATAAAACGGAAAAATATTAATAAAAACATGTAAAACTGTGGTTAAATTTTACTCGCTATGAGTATTGGTCAAAATATACAAAAAAGGACTAATTGAAAAATTGATAAATTAAATATTATTTTATATAGAATTTGTTTTAATACCTTAAACATGGCTTCTGACTCTTCTCGACCGACGCCCCAGGCTTCTTGTAAATTTCGATATTCTTGAAGCGATATAAACCCGGTACCTTCAATCTCCATAGACTTAAAAAATGTCCATCCGAACTGGTCTATTTCGTGTCGATATGTACCATTTATCAGTTCTCTTAAATTGTGAATAAACTCCTTTTCCGTTACTTCAGCTATATGCTTTCCTAAATGAATTGAATGAAAATTACGGCAAAAATAGTCTCAATAACCTTCCTTGTCAATAGCTATCCATTTAACCCACACATTTAGCATTGCTCTCAAAACCACACTAGCACGCTTTTTATCTAAACGAGCTCTCTGGGCAATGTTTCTTGCAATTTGTATAAAGTCATGGCATTTCAATTTGCTGGCATTGCTAACATCGAACCTCCGGAACATATTGCGCATTTTCCCCTCCCAAACCGGACCAAACTCCAGTTCTCCATAATCTTCAGGACGCTTATAATTAACAAGTCTACCAAACAACGTCGATGTCTGACTCTTTGGACATTCGGAAAAGAAAAATTCTGTCATTATTCTTTCAAATTTTTCTTTATTAATCTTTCCAGATTTTTCTTCATCAATCATTCGAAAGATTCCTTCTACAGATGTATCCGGTGATTTCCAGGCTTTCAATAAATTCTTAAACTGTGCCATTGTTATTTTGCCATCATCGTCCTCATCAGCGGCATTAAAGAATGGATCAATAATGATTTCTTGGAATTTTGTTTTCAATTCGCCCCCGGTTTCGCATCCGATTTTCAAATTTTCCACAAAAGTAGCTTCATTGACAATGATAGACGTTCTGTCTTTTTCATCAACATGCGTCGACAAAACACCATACCAAAATTTGACGACAGAATTCACTATTTGATCGCCTTTATAGGTATCAGTTCCAGTAAAAGATGCGATCACATCTGTTGCCACATTAAGCAGATCTGCCAAGTTTACAAATCCATGTCCTCGAGTATCGAGTCGTCTAAACAAAGTTCTCATTTTCCGGGTCCAAAACGGGTCCCCGGTCATCTCGTACTCTCCGGCTTTCTTATTTTCTATCATTTTCCTGGAACCAGACTGGTAATCACTGAAAATCGTTCAACAAATATGATTTTCGACGAGGAAATTTTTCTATTTACATGTCGATCTGGTGTGGCTGGACTCGTGGCTATGTGATAATTGCAGTCACCTTTTTCCACCAATGTACCGACTTGTTAACATACAAGCGCGGCAGAATCTGTGGTTCGAATGTGAATCACAATCATCATCCATCAATTATATTATTAAAAATTTAATTTTCCCAATGAAAAATATTGATTTTTCCTAAATTAACATTTGAGATTTTTCCAATTTTCCAATTTTCTTGGAATTTGCTACAGAAACGGTGATAGTCCCTCATGTACTAATATGAAAAATATAATATAATATAACATTTTATCATTATTTATAAGATCTAGACTGATATTTGACTTTTATGGTACAATTGTTTAATCAAGTAATAATGATTTTTATTCAACAAAAACCACCACTTCTCTTTGATTACGATTTCTAAAAATCTTGGAAGACCAATGGAATGAGTTATAAAAATGAATTAAGTGGAATAATGCCACATCTTCGACTGTTTTAAATTAAATTAAAATTAAAATTTCTCTTTTTCCAGTGGTTAGAGATTGATACTGAAAAGAACTAGCAATAGGGAAATCGAATATTTCGATCGAAATATCATCATATCAAGTGGACTTGGGTTGAATCGTGTTGAACGATTTATTGAGACCAGTTTGTCTGTATTGAAATATTTATATAAGCTTATTCCTTACCGGACATTACTTTTTTAATAACCTAATTTTATTCTCTATCGAATCTCTCGTTTTTCGAAGGACTATTCATATATTTATGTCTACATTTTTGATTCTGGAAATCTCCTTTTATTTTTCCTTCATTTCTGTGAGAGTCAACTGATAAAAACAAAAATGAACACATGTTGAACATGTTTAAATGTAAATTTCCCAATCTACAGTTTAAATCTCCATTGGTTCTTTATTATCTATCTGTAAAAGATGCTTATTGATCTGTTTTTTTCAGAGAAATATTTTTTTCCATTTATAATTGATATGAATGAGGTTTGGAACATGATTTGAATGTTATTAGTTTTTTATATTTTAATTAATTAAAAAGCATTGTTTAGGTTTCTATTAAAATAAGTGGGAAAAATTAAAGTTACCGAAAATTATTTTATTAAAATAAATATTTAAATTATTAATATAAAAATCAACGATAACAAAAGAACTTCTGTAACAAACAAACAAACAATTCAAAATATGGCGAAAAAATTTTAAAAATATTGAATGAAAAAAAAGATGAAATTATGACGAGTTATCTTGCTCATTCTAGTCAATATTTCTAATACAGAAATTTTCAATTTTTTCATTATAATGGATTTTAATATTTTATTTGGTTTTACTATAACAATTAATTAATTAGATAGATTATGGGAAGTGAACGAAAAAACCTATCCAGTCAAGATGAGAGAATCATGGATGGAAGCGATCCAGGTTGGTCCTCATACTATTTCCGTGCAAATCTACAAAACTTTCTGATAATCATGATTTGAAGCGCAAGGAGTTGCTATCCTAGTTCTAACTCTAAGCTGATGTGGGCTGAAGAGGGTATAGCTCTGAACATGCGAATTCCGAAGGTAATATCAGGTTTGATCGCGGGATCCCGACTTAGTAGCCAGCTTCACCATTCTCCAACGGTGGCTTATCGAAGAGATACCTCTATACTATTCATGAAGATATGATAGACTAATTTTATCAAAGTAAATTTATTATAAAAAACACTGACAGTTCTAATAGTATTCTTGAGGTTTACTGTCGAAATAAATCTTTAAAGTATTTTTTAAAAAATTTTTAAAACGATTACAGGCTGTTGTCAGTGACATCATTTTCAGGTTAATTTATTTATTTAAATAATTTTGAAAAAATTAAGAGAAAAATGTATTTAAATAAAATCTAAACTGGTTAGTGTCAGAATTTATTGGTAATGAAAGAATTTTGTCAAAATTAAGAGTTAGATACTTTAAAAAATCAGATTCTAATACGGAAACAAATCATTAAATAAAATCATCGAAAACAATCTAAAAAATGATATTTTAAAAATAATTTTCAAGGAATTTTTTCATTAAATGAAAAAACAGCTTGGTACCGTTAGACTATAAAAGACCAAGCCAAGACCATTAGAAAATTCAATTATTCATTAGTTCATTTTTCATATTTTCTTTTCGACTTGCAATTGTTAAACCTCATCAAACTAATCGTGACACATTGCTGTCTATCAATTTCATAATACTGGAAATCCAGATGATCTCGTACCAACTGTCAATTAACTTGTGACTCCGCTGTGGCCCAAATCTTTCCAAATTTACAGGATGCAAAAAAGCGACAAAACCTGCTTTGGCCCAAATCATATATCAGTACAAAATAAAAATCAAATGGGAACATTTTCCATCAGGACAAAATATAACAATCAGGCAAAGATTAATTCTATGACTTTAATAATTAATAATAATTATTATTTTTCATGATAATAAATCATTTAATAAAATTTTAATTTATAATTTAAACTATTCATAATTTTTATAATTGAACCTATATTTTAACCACATTCCGGAGTTTTCAAAATATATTTTAAAAATAAAAATTTAATTAAAGATACTTAAAAATCAAAAATTTAAAATTAATTAAAAAAAAGGAAGTTTAATTTATAATGTGGATGATTGTAACAGAGATCGACAACTAGGGGATTTATGTGTAATAGCACCAAATTATATAAAGTCGACAAAAACACTGAATCAAATTAAAAGTTAATATTTTTGAACCAAAATAAAAATCGAATTAATAAAAAATGCACTGAATAGAGTTGAACGTTTAGTAACTGAATTAAAGTCAATTTTTTTACAAAAATATACCTTTAAATAAATCTTCACAGCTACTATTACCTGAACAACTGTTTATTAATTGAAAATGGAACCAGGAGATAAAGAATGAAAAAAAATCAGATTACCTCTCGATAACTACTACTCTCAAGGGCTCTCAGATAAAATAGAATTTTATTTTATCGAATTATATTGTGTTTACCTATGAAGTTGCAGTTTTTATAACTCAAAATGTCTAACGTAAATTACAAAATTAATTGTTCAGATACCTTTGTATTTATGGTTTTATTTTATGAGCATATAGTTAGCATTTTTGTAATAATTTACATTTAAAATATTTTCTTTGTTTATCTGAATTAGACCGACTTTTAGCTGAAAATGAAAATCTCAAATTAAGTTGCATTTTTGAATATAAGTTCCGACGTGGAACAAATGTTATACAA
This sequence comes from Bipalium vagum, assembly GCA_037834085.1. Classification (NCBI taxonomy): domain Eukaryota; kingdom Metazoa; phylum Platyhelminthes; order Tricladida; family Geoplanidae; genus Bipalium; species Bipalium vagum. The sequence goes on along the minus strand of JBBMKC010201851.1, from coordinate 1,084 downwards.
ACAGTAAAAAATATAAACATTTTGTGATAAAATGACCATCTAATTTACTGTTCAATATTGATTTAGTCATTTTCGTTTGAGGAAATTTGACCTTAGTAATGACCCACGAGACCGATCTGAGATTAAGGTCAATAATGACGAATTGAAGTTATTGGTTAAGATAAATCAATCCAAATCTTCGTCAGAATTGGCAACCAAATTTGGTGTGAGCATAAAAAAATTGGTTCCACATGTGTTTAACGATTCACAAAAAGCAACTCGTGTCGCAGCATGCCTTGATCTTTTAATTCGCAATCAAAATGAACCAATTTTAAAACATATGACATGTGACGTAAAATGGATATTATATGATAATCGAAAATGTGCAACGCAGTGATTGGATATTGGACAATCATCGAAGAAATATCCAGAATCTAATTTCCACTGGAAGAAAAACAAAGAAGAAAAATGTTCATAAAGATCTCATAATATAAAAAATGAATCATATTAAAGGAAAAGAATGATAGATATCTAAAAAAAATTATTGACTATTAAAATTTAACCGAAAGGAGAATGTATTATAAACATAATGAATACAATTATCATTGAATTGTTACATAGAGATCAGGTCTTATAGGAATAGTGTAATTGCATGTCATAAACGGATATATATTTTTTTAGAACATGATTTGCATCAAAAAGTTAAATACTGGGAAATTTCTGGTTGATTTTTGCTTTTAGATCTGGACAGTATAGTAGAACCACGACAGTGAATAGAGCCAGTCTCTAAACTGAATACTTATTTCAGAATAGTAGAGCTCCCTTCAAGGCTGACGGTCGTTTTGAATTACACTGAGTTCAAGGCACAAGCCTAGTCAAGAAATACCAGAATGCATCTGATAACCATATTATCATCATTCTTATCAGAAGATTTTTCATGGAAACGCAAGATGGATATGAGAACTCATACTTATTATTTTATGATAGTGCTTCCTGTTATTATTTATTTACGGGTGATGCATAAAAATGTGCACAGAGTTTAAAGTACTTAAAAACATAAAGTTAAAAAGCTTATTCCAAATATTTTTATTTTAACATAAATACA
>JBBMKC010201840.1:0-13992 GCA_037834085.1 Bipalium vagum | reverse complement strand
GGAAAATAATATTTTCTAAATGGCCTCCTCTAGATGCCTTACATTCACTTGCTCTTTTGATGGTTTAAATTTAATAAATCATTCATTTAAAAAATGTCAGTTACTTATGAAACACCCTGTATTTCTGAATAATTTAATATCAATTAATATTAATAATAATAATAATTAATATTAATAATATCAATTGGCTTTCTAAGAATTAGACAATACATTTTTTCGAATAAATTTATTAACTGATAAAAACTAATTTTTACACAAATTTTCTCCGGTCTAGAAAAACTTAATTTGAAAATATATTAACTTTTTAAATTTAAATTTCGAACATACACACTTTTTAAATGTTTTGACATTATCACTAAACGTTCATACTTAAATCATGTCGTTTAAATATTTTAAATAATTAAAAGTCCTCAGGTCTGATTAGTTTTCTCATACATACAAAAACACCGATTCATCTATGGTGGGAGGCAGATTTATTGGTGTGTATTATACAATCACTAATGCACAACAGGACTCTATTTACTTTAGTCATTGTAAAATTTCCTCATTAGATAAATATTCTAAGTTTTAAATTAAAAGGTTTGTAATGTTAGATTATGTCAATGACTCAATATGTATTGCGCAAAGTAAGTATCAAAAACTAAAATTTATTAATAATAACTTTTTCAAAATATTCTAATTAGTATTGGATAAAAATTTTCAAAACCCTTTGCCCATAGCAAATTTGATGTGTCGGAAACTTGAACACTGAATGCACAATAAAATTTTCTGGTGTCGAAAATCATTAAGAACAGTTTTATTTTCAAGTGTTGAATTAGCTGACAGACTCAATGTTATTGAGATAATTTTTATCTGAAATTATAATGATATGGCTCGTGGTTCGTTCAATAATGCCTCGGACTAACTAAGAAAAAAACAACACAAAAAACTGAAACAACTTTTATTGAACAACATGAAGTACTAGTTAAAAAAACATTTAAATTTTTTCTATATAACTACCATTGGCAGCAACCAGCTTATTCCATCGAATAACCAAATCTTTAAATGCGTAGTTATTGTGAGTTAACTGCACTTTAATAATGAGATCGAAACTTTAAGATTCATCTGTTTTTTTCTAAATAATTAGGTTATTTTTCAAACTTTTTAATGTACAGACTGGTCAAAAATTAATATACAGTTATGGTTAAAATAAATTTCTTTACATATGATTTTCTAACACAAAACAAACAAGATTAATGTTTAACATAGTTCTAACAACGTGTATCTTCAAATTGCTTGCTATCTGCTTTTATACATTCTTCACATCTGGATAAATCTTTGTTTGCAGCAATATCACGAAATGCTTCAGAAATGAATTGTTGGAGATGATCAAGAGTTTCTTTGCGTATACTAAATACTTAACATTACCCCAAACGCTGAAGTACATTGCAGGCAAATATGGAGAACGATGAGGAAATTCGATGCGAACACGACCTGTAATCTTTTTTTGTTTACAAATTTTTAACAGCCTATGAAAATTCGGAGGAGCACCATCCTGTTGAAAATAAATTGTTTGAAAGTCATAGAGTAATTGCAACTGCAGTACAATAGTATTTCTCAAAGCGTTCAGGTAAATAGCACCGGTTACTGTCCTTTCAAAGAAAAACTGTCCTATAATTCCAGATGAAGTAAAACCAGACGAAACATAACGTTTGGATTGTTTAACTGACTCTAAATAGTTATGAGGGTTTTCTGAATTCTAATAGACAGAATCATAATGGTTAACGCATCCACTAAGATTAAATTGAGCCACATCAGACCAGATTATTTTGTCTAAATTTTAGGATAGTCCATAACTTGTCTAATAAAGATTTCCGCATTTAACAATCGACGATAAAGATCCTCTTCTAAGATTAAATATATAAGACGTGCTGCTTCATTTTCAGTTCTCGACGAATATAATGAAAGATTCACTGATAATACCTAATTGAAGACTAGTGCGTGAGTTAATTTATTAAAACTTATTTGTAAAGCTTATTTTACAAGATTTTGATTTTTGTAAACAATTAAGTAAAGTTAAATTTTATCAAATCAAGTCACAATTAGCCACTTCATAATATATGTTCCACATACCACAATTGGGATCTTCCAATATTTTCCTTGACTTATGCAAACTATTCTAATTGAACTCCTTTTCTAAAGTACAGAGATTTGGTCTCTAGAAACTAAAGGTTAACATTATGAAATTTTTCAAAAATTAATATCAAAAAAATTCAAACAAAATAACCAAATACTTCATAAATATTTAAATTATTAAAATATTAATTAGTTTAATGCAGGGTTTCCCAACCTGTGGGTCGCGACCCGAAATGGAGTCGATAAGCATTTTTTTTAACTTTAATTAATAATAATTTTTTTAATAATATCACTGATATATAAACATAATTTAAATTTACTTAATTTATAGCAACACAATAAAATATATTTCTCACAAAGAATCAATTTTCTATTTTTCTATAATAATAATAATAATAATAATATTATTATTATTATTATTAAAATTCTTTATAAAATATAATTAGAAAATGATATACAATATAAAAATATATAATCCATGAGTTTTATTATCATATCACATCTCGGAAATTCTTACTGTTGGTATAATAATATTCTATTATAACAGAAAATCTTTTAAGTTAAGCAAAAATTATTAATAATTTCATTAATTATAAATATTAATCAAATATTTAATCTTTACTGAGAGAATTGGACAATAAAAAGTATACCTTAATATAATATAAATAGAATACCAAGTCCTTTGAAATTTATATTTTATTAAGAGGGGTACGATTTCTTCAAATTCTTCGTATGCTACACGTTGATAGACAAGGTGGCACGTGGAGACTGCTGGGATCTGTTGTTTACATCCATCGACAGGTTATATGTTTTATAAATAATATTTTAATGATCTTTTTAGAAAATTATAACACTAATAAATTATTATAATTTTTAAATTATTTATTCAAAAATTAAAATAATAAAAAATGATTTAAACTTAAATATAATCAAAGGTCGATGTCCAGTATAAACAATATATTTAAACGTTTATTTAACGTATTTAGAAATGAATGAAAATTTCCTAAGTGGCGCTGATATTCGGCATTGTATGCTATGTGAGTTTAAATAGGAATCAAATGCCACCGTGGCCACCAAAAACATCAACGATGTTTACGGTGAAATGCTTGATGTTTACAAATGCAAAATATGGTTCGACCGGTTTCGCAATGGCGATTAGAAAAAAAAACACTGGGGAATCGACAATCTTAAGTGGATAGTGAATCAGATCCTAGGCATACATTAGAAGAATTGTCTGTTCTATTAAGCTGTAGTGTTAGCAGTGTATGTAATCACAGAAAAAACAGAGGAAACGGCAATATGTACAATGTTTGGGTTTCTTTAACTGCAGAACAGAAGAAAAATCGAGTCCAAATTTGTCACTTATTATTCATTTGTCAAATTAATTAATCATTCTTCGAATAGATTTTGATTGGAGATGAAAATTGTATAATGTATAAGAATCAGCATAACAAAAATCAGTGGTTATTTAGAGCTCAAACCACTGTACCTGTGGCGAAAGCAGGACTTCATCAAAAGAAGTTCTTAGCGAATGCCTTCTGGGATTGCAAAGGAGTAATTCACTTTTAATTATTAAAAATGGGTCAAAAATTAAATTCTGATGTCACTGTAAAATTCTTGATCGTTTTGAGAAATGTTATAATTGTAAAAAATCTTCCATCGATCAACAGAAACCAAATAAAACCCTAGTTCCTGGTATGGCAATGACATCGAAAGTTTGATCAAACATTGGGAAGAGGTTGTAGATAAAAATGAAGAATATAAACTTGATTGTCTTCGTTTTGTTATTTGTATAAATTAATTTAAGTTTTCTAAGAAAACGAACTTTTAATTTGAAAATCTTAATGTATAAAGCTTGATAAATGACATAAAGATGACTACGGAAACTTTTAATGATATATATATATTTTATATTGAAAATGAAATCGCTGGGTAAAATACAGAATATATAAAAATGAATGGTGTTGAATTCAAATATCATGTTAAAAATTGTTTTATCTAGTTTCTAAACGTTTTAAATTTATTTGTCCAGTGGTTATAAAATATCATTTGTATTTTGTGGAAAAATGCATAACATAAAGTTGGTATCACCTGTTTTAGGTAAAGTGGCATTTCCATGGCTAGAAACTTAGTCAAATAGTAAAACTGCTTTTACACATTTTCTACATCGCACTCGTTATTTCGCGCAAATACTTAACAGAAACAAAAAAAACAAATTAATTTACATTTTTAATAAAGTCACTTATATCGAAAGTCACTTAGAGAGAAATTTAGTGTACGGTACAAATGAAGCTAATGTCTAGTGAACACAATAGAGCCTGATTCATCACAGTCTTCTAAAATAAGCGAGAAGGTTTCGCGAGAAATAAATTTCGAAAATCGAAGAAATTTATAAAAAAAAACATTAGCGTTTGTGGCCAGCATTTATTTTGAGAAAGGATATTATACCTCTACATAACAACGATAGCTCACACGCCTCACGATATATCCAGCACAGTTAGTAAACTTTCGCTTGATTGATTAAATTAATGACTAATTTAATGCTGTAATCGCCCTGTTGATTGAATTCACAAACGTGTTTCTAGATGTCAAAAGTATAGATGGTACTGGATTTTATTTCGTTCTATAAACTTTATTTTGAAATGAATTATTTGCTTTTAAAGTCAACCAGTAAAAACGGATAATTTTCTTTACCAAACTATTTTGTCATTTTTTCAAAAATTAAAGTTAAGTAACTTAAAGTAAAACTTAACAAACTTAATAAATAAACATTTTCTTTCGGAAAACTATATGATTTAATTTTTGTTTTTATGTGATCAATGAGTTTTACAGTTTTGATTTGTGAATTAAGTTTTGTAAATTTCTTTATTATAACTGAAAAGTTGAGTTTTAACTCAGATAATAATTTTAGTGTCAAAGATGATAATGGTTTTTGATTGCCCAATTCTATGACAATATATCTTGTCTAAAAGCTATTGATGTAATATATTACTGGTAATTCAAAAGAACTAAAAGGTTATCAAAGACGGTCTTTAGTATTTCATTATAGTGGTTCCACTTCTTTCTGAGCATAGTTATTCTCATTCTATTTCAAGGATTTTTCTGCACCGTGACATAATCTTTCACATTCTTCTTTGGAAATGTTTTGTAATAAAGATCTCGGAAAAATGCTTTCAAAGACTACCGTATCATTCATATTATTTTATAAGTATTAGGCGTAGGAGAACTTATAACACAGATAAAGATGTATAAAGATGTTGTATATGATTCTTTCTTAATTACTAAACCTAAGCTTTTTATCTTGCACTTTATCATTTTTTAAAAATAATCTGAGATCTCACTTGTGTCTGTCTAATTTAACATAAAAATTAAATACTTTTCCTAAGTAGAAATTAGTAACCTCATTGAAAAAGTAATATATGATTTATGTGTTTTCCACAGTCATACCTATATTCATTTACTGAAACTTGACGGAAGTAGTAAAAATAAATAAAGAAATCTGAGAGTGCATTTCTAAATCAATTTTTGGAAAACTTTCTCAGTATTTGTAAAATTTGTTTGAAAACTATATAAAAATTATTTTTTTTTTAATTTATCCAAGATTATATTAAAAGTTGTTATTAATATTCAGGAGCTCATCACAACTCTATACATTGGATTTTTAGGTCTGATTTTTTCATCCTATTTTGTATATTTAGCAGAAAACAAGTCAAATGAGGATAATGGTCAATTAAAAACTGATGATGATGGAGAAATCTCGTATTTCAAAAGTTATGCAGATGCTCTATGGTGGGGCGTGGTAAGAAACTATAATTAAAAAGCGGATTAAATATTACCTCTTCATTAAAAACACCATTGCAAATGTCCGTATAAAAGATATCTTAATCTACTGAATTAGAAATTAGGAAAAAACTGTTGAAATGCTATAATAGGAAAATAGGGCGAATTAATGTATAGATCATTTTACTAATGCATTTCTCACTTATTTTATTAGAAATAATGGGAAAAATAGTCAAATCAATTTATGCAATTCTTTCTACAAGGATGATGGAAAATAATATCAAATATAATAATTACTGACATTCTCCAGGAGAGTACATCAAAATATATAGAAATAAAAATTAAAGAAACTATCCACAAATTACTGTTTCAGTAAACATCAACTTTTCCTTTATTTATTAAACCTTTTAGATTTTTATATCGAGGGTTCCATAGAAGAAAGGCTTTTTTATTTTATTGTTAAACATATTTTTATTAAGTACTTCACAATTATTATCCAGAAATACTTTTCAGAAATTTTTTTTTTTACATATAATATAATAATAAAAAATTATTATTAAAATTATTAATGTTGGAAATATTATATTGAAATAAATTATCTTCATTTATAAAATTTCAGACTTAAAATTAATTTGAAATTTAAAACAAAATTATTATCAAAGAAAATAAAAACCGAATTAATACTCAAAAGATTAAAAATGAACTTTATTATCCCAATATATTTTTAAAATGATTTTTAAGAGTTAGAGACGAGTAAAAATATTTTTAAATTTTCATTTTTATTTTTCAATATTGATTTCTTATTAATAAATTATTAAATCTGAACTGTGGAAATTTTTTTACTGATCGGTTATTCTGAATAAAGAAATGATGAATCGCAACTTTTAAGTGCAATTATGTTTCATTGATGCATAATTATATGTTTTTGTTTTATTATTATTATTATTTATTTTTAAAATTGGATAAATTAAATTAGCTTTTTCAAACGTTTTCATAAAAGAGAAATATCTTCAAATCTCATTGTCATATATTTGATGCTCCGAAAAGAAACCGACGATGAAAGCACAAAGTTAAAAAATACTTTAAACAAATAATATCAATCAATTGTGTAATCACAATCATTATCGACAATCATTTTTACATCAAGGACTGGATACCATCGGCAAAAATTTAGCAGACTTTTCATCAAAAAAAGATTGCAGCTCGATTTTATGTCATCCTTATTGACAAACATTTTATCTTAAAGAAAGTATTGCAAAGGTTGACCTTAAGGATATTTTTGAAATAACTCTGGAGATGTGCTGCTGAGAGAATAAAATCTGAGAGGATAACATCTTTTCTGTTGAATAAATCATAACGAGTTTGTAAGTCAGCTCAGTTGCTTAGAATAACCATTTGGGTCAAAAATTTGCTCATTGACAAGCACCTCCCAATATAAATTTCGCTTGTAGTCCCACCAAACAAATTTTACCATGTATTGTTTGTCTTGCAGTTGTATTTGAAGGCTGCTCTGTAGAAAGCCATTGATAATAATAATCAGGGTTCTCATAAAATCCTCTTTTCATAGGAAGTGATAATTTTTTGAAATTTCAAATCATAATCTGTTCATTTGATAAATTATGTGGAATCCATATCCCAGCTCTATATGAGTTCCTAATGAGGTTTAGATGTTCGCAGACGATCTGCTCAACATAGTGGAGATTAGCAGCCATTTATAAAGCAGTTTTCCTGGGAACAAAAAAGGTCAATTGTTGTGCAACTTCATTATCTAGAATCTATTGTCGATCAGTTTGGAAGAAATCCACCATATACATCTTTCTAAATGGATAATAATATTTTTTATTAATAATCAATAATTTTATTAATATTTATTTCAGTTTTTGAAAAATCTACTAATTTTTAAAAAAATATAAATAAACAAATTTAGTTTCAATATATTTTAAAATAATAAATATGATTTAACATTTTATATAAAACTGTTCTGTTAATTGTCTTCTTTGTTTAAATAATGAGTTTATTGTTTTATATTCATCTTATTGTGAAATCGACAAAATTTATACAAGTCCTCTGACGTATTTAATTAAATAATTATTAATTTAAATTATATTTACAGCACTTACGTGTAATACTGTTAATATGAAATTGTTTGTGTTAATTCTTAATATTTAATATTTAAATTCTTTGAAAATATTTAAATTATTTATAAAAATGTTTACAATGAATTACTAAATAAATTAAATTAAAATTAAAATGATTTGCAAAATAATAAATAGGCTGAAAATTAGCAAAAAAGTTTGTTTCTATGAGACTTGTAAAATGTATTAATACAAAAAAATATAATTTTTAGAAAGTACAGTAAAGCAAAACAATATCTCAAAAAAATCAATTTTCCTTTTATGGAATTCATTAATTACCACAATGTAGGAAAGTGTACTTAATAATGGAGGTTATTTGTAATAAAAATTTGCTCTGACTCATTGTTCAATATCATAAAATTCTTAAAACATAAAAAAGAGTGAGTTACGTTTTTCTGGAAACAGGTGGTTGAAAGCAACATAAATAAAGATTGAACAATGTTTGAATTATTATATATTTTATAAATAATATACAGTGGACTTGGCTTAATACGATATTGCCGAGACATCGAAAGATTATCGTAATAACCGATATAATGTATTAAATAAAGTTTGTTTTTTGTGATTATGTAATAATTATTGTGCAATATTAATTCAAAAAGAATATTGATTTTAAAATACTAATTAAACATACATATCATTTAATTGGTTTTAAAAAGTCCGGTATGGATAACTGCTTGTAGCATTGTAATTTATTTAAGATGCCATCTTGAATTTCACAGTTATTTCCATTTCAGCTCTAAGATTGTTTTCCTGAAGGTATTCGCTAATGTTCGTCTTTACCGCTGATATCCTGTTCCACGTCACCAGTTAAATTATTAGTTTCAAATTCTAAAACTGTTGATTTTGTTATTATTCAAAAATGATATTAATTTAAACAAATTAAATATAAAATATGGTATTAAGCAATATTGAAAAATTTAATTTCAAATGTAATAATCGATGTATTGCATTAAGCAACTTCCACTGTATTATATTAATATATTTTATTATAATTATAAATTACTATTATATATATGATTGACTGAAGAACTCATATTAGTTCGAAACATCTTTCATAATTGTTTAAGAAGATTCTGTGTTAACCGATAAATAAATATCTTTGAAAAATAATGGAATATATATATTTTATCCATTTAAGTATTATATATATTAAATTCATTATACAGAAAAATATAATTAATATCATGATGAAAAAAGTTATTTTTAGAAAATCTTATATATAATAAGACATTGGGTTATTTAATTATTTTTTGTATATTACATTGAGCCAAATATTAATTTTACTTTCTAGACAAACAATAATATTTTTTGATACTTTGTAATTCCTGTCAAATACCATATTGGTCTCCTTATAAAATATGATAATTCCTAATGTACATGAAATATTTGAGAAAATGAGAAAGTGTAAATAACTATAAAAATGTGTTATAAAAAAATGTACTATTAATAAAAGTTTTCAGCATTTAGTTGTCAGATTTTGCTCATTTGACAAGAAAAGCCTTTTATTTTTAATTTATTGATTAAGTTTCACTTTATTATTGATTACCTTTGACCCAAAATTAGAAATTTTCAAAAATTTAGAGAGAATCCAATTCCGAAAAGTAATTGAATGTTAAATTTAATTATTCTTTTTTGTTCTGGCTCCTCTTCTTTAACATAAATACATAACAACATTATTTTCATTAAATCTAGAAAGTCCTGGTCAGTGTGAAAATTTTTTATTATTCATTTTTTATTAAGTTTTATATTACTGAAATTTATTCCCTTATCTCATATATTAATAATGACCACTTCGAGACTCAAATAACAATATTTTTAACGATGTAATTATTCCAGTGTGAATTGTATAGGTTTATTTGAAAATTCAGTCATTAAAACAAACAATTTTCGATCTATAAATACAATATTTATGTTAATAAAAAATAATTGATTATAAATAAAAAATCAATGAAATATATTAAATCAATTTCTTTTAAAAAAATATTTATTAGTGCTTTAGCTACATAAAATAAAAAAAGTTCAGTGCTATTTTTTTTTGTTTATATTTTAAATATATAAATATTTTGAAAAAAATATTTCAATGCTTAATTGTAATTATCCAAACTGAAATATTTATTTTTTAATTCAGAAGGATTAAAGATAGTTTTCTATAAAGCTCTAAATCTGTTTATGCTTAAACTATCATATAATATATAAAATAGTTTCATAAAACAATATTTATTATATTTCATGCATTACTATGAAAAAAAAAACTCAGAAAAATAAGAAACTATTAATAATATACCTAAGTTTTTTTTAGCTTTTTCTCTGGATATTTTTCAATTTCTCAAAATATTTCAAACATTTATTGCCAAAAATACCGAGATAAAAAATTATTAAATAATATTTACTGAAAGTTTAAAAATATTAAATTTGTTTATATTTAATGATACAATGATAAAATTAATATCGGTGTAATTAAAACAAATAGTTCTATTGAAAAAAGAAATGTTTTATTAGTTAATGAAATTATGAAAAATATGAATTAATATTTGAAATGAAATCTTCTTTGTACTGATATTTTTCTTTAAATTTTTTCTACCTAAACCAAAACATTTAAATGCCAGAAAGATCATGATTATATTTTGAAACCAAAAAAATTTTCTAAAATACGTTATTATTTTTTAATATACAGACACGAGAAAAAAGTATACACAAATAGACTCAGTAATAAGACTTTATGACTTTCTTTTATCTAGTTCTGCAAAAATGACATGAATGACTATTGATCATTTATAGGATATAGAATTTTACAAGTATCAAATATTTACCATTAAAGTAATTTTACAAAATATCCAAAATTTGTTAGTATTGAAAAAAATTGATACAATTTGTTGGTCAAAATAAAAATATATCTAAAACATATTTAAAAATTTGTTTACTAATAAAATAAAATTTTAAAAAAATAGAAAAAAAGTAATAAGCTGTAATTTTTTATTCATTTTTTGTGGATTTTTTCTTTGAATATTCGTTTTCTACATCTATTCATAAAGGTATGACTGCCAAACCATATCATCATGCTCTTCATTATCATGATCTGAATCTTGTTTTTTAATGTCTCCATGGTTGCAAAATTCAACTGATGATTCACACTGAGATGTACAAATTTTTCGTCTTTATGTAAGATTTAGCAGTTCATTCACCAATCATTATAACTAAACTAAGCTGAGAATCAACCCTTAGAACGGGTATTAACTTGGCAAATTTTCTATCGTTCATTAACTCTATTCGATGAAATATCAACTATAAGGTAACCCTCAACTCATGATCAGGGCACGACCTTTATACTTTTTAGGCTTTTAGCTTAAAAGAAATTATGATTCAAATTATAAATAATTATAAATTACTGAAATAAGGAATATTTTATATTTCACAATTTTCTTTGACTTTAGTGACAAATTTTGTAACGCTTGGAACTTCAATAGCCAATTTTTATAATCTGTCCATGGGCCATAATTGAGTATATTTGTTCAAAATCTTATTTTTCACTTAATAATTAATAAAAAAACTATTATTAAATATTATAAAAAAGTTTTAATCTTATTATTTTTTAATCTTTTTATTTTAATTAATAATTTTAATTTATTTTTTAATTTAATCTTATTTTTATCAAATAAATAAATAATATTTTTGAAAAAAATATACAATTTTTTTACAATCTCTTAAAATTAAAATAAAATTTAATTTTTAAATAAATATTATTTAATTATTTATTTAATTTATTTTATGGAAAATCAATAAAATATTTAAAGTTGGAATATTTTGAAATTCTTATATAAATTTTCTATTTTATATTTGCAAATTAATTTTTTCTCATTTTCGATAAATAAAATATACTTAATAATTGACATGTCTAGCAATTTATTTTCGTGATATAAAAATGAAAAATATATTATATTTACATTTCATAAGATTCTCTCATTAACAGAGATAAAACTCATCCAGACTATTCTATAAAAACAGTCTTTATTTAGAATCCTACCGTTTTAAATGAAATACCATTTCTACAATTATTAAAATTGACACCCGTCTCATAAATATGCTTAATGCTCATCATTTTTTTCAAAGAATTTATTATCAGACACTTTTTTAAATATGTATAAATTAAAACAAAAAAATGAAATTAGAAATAACCGACGGATAATTAAATAACATTTTTTCTTAAATTTATGACGATATATATTTCATTGTTTTATAACATATAGAAAGTTTACTGAAAAAATTATAAATATTATAAATTATAATATTATATTTAATATAATACATGTAAATATAAAAATATATACAGTACCTGGAAAAATTATTCGTACTATCATTTAATTTCTAAAATAGTTAGATTTATTTCTGCCACAGTTTTCCACACAATAACTTTTCCATCGCTCCCAAAAACATTAAATTTGCTTTCGTCAGACCAGAGGGCTGTGTTCCAATCCATGTGATCACTCAGAAAGGTTTTCTTTATCTTTTTTAAATCTAAGTTTTATTATGAAAAAGGTGATCATGCGAACACTTTTTTGCAGGTACAATATATGTAAAATAATTAGAAACGGTAAAGGTGTTTGAAAAAGGAAAACTGGTTGCCTAAATAGAAAGTTTTTTACCAAAGGATATTATAATAGGATTATCACCACATCAAAAAGTTCAATATAAATTTATTTTCATCAAATTAGAAATCATTAAATCAATTGTCGCGTGCTGTTTTAATATTAATATCATAGCAAAAATTTAAATATAAATATGAATACAGCATTAGAGAATATCAATTTTTGTCATAGTTTAAACTGATAACAAATTCTCTGTGGTGGACATGCATAAGCTTTTGATGAATGGCTGTGAATTAATCAGGAGCTTAAGGAGAATTCAAGAAATTGCGCATAGATACGGAAAATGAAGTAATTGAGAAAAATGGAAATTATCTTTAAATACGTGTGGCTGTTTAAATATTTTTTTGATTTTTCATTTTGTAAGACATGATAAAAAAGCAAAGTCTTTTTAAATACTCTATACTTGGGAATACCAAATTGGAGAAAACGAAGCACAGACAAATCTAATTGAGCACAGCGAATTTTTTAATTTGGTCGGACAATTTGATAATAAAATGTGAAATATAACATTAAGAAATACTTAATTGTAAATGAATAAATAAAATATTTATTAAAATTATTTAATTTTGTTAATATTTTTTAGATCACAGTCACCACGATAGGATATGGTGATGCAGTTCCAAAAACGTGGGTAGGCAAAATTATTGCCTCCTGCTTTTCAGTGTTTGCCATTTCATTTTTTGCTTTACCAGCAGTAAGGGTCTTTGATTTTGTTGATTTAATTTTGAAACGGAATTCATGTTCTTATTTTCCAAATACAGAAATGCAAATCTTTCTTTTACGAAGATAATATTTCCATTTCTTTTTTCTCAACAGGGCATTCTTGGGTCTGGGTTTGCTTTGAAAGTCCAACAAAAACAGCGACAAAAACATTTTAATAGACAAATTCCGGCAGCAGCAACACTGATACAAGTAAGACGAGAGAAACGTAATTAAATTATATCAAATCTCTAATAATTTTATAACGTTTAATATCACTTTATTGATCTAAATGTAAAGTTTTATTTATAAATAAAGACTGAAATAATAAGATTACTTTAACTCTCTGCTTACAGTTGTCGGTTGCATCGGCTTAAAATCTCAGATAATTTAATGTAAAGAAATTAAATATGATATTCTGAGTTCATTTTTATCGATATATTAATTATATATATATATATATATATATATAATATACTCATTTTTATTATTTATTATTTTTTATAAAATCAATATAATTATTATTAGTATAAATAACTATTATTGCTTATAATTAATAAATTTTATATTTATTAAACTGTTAAATTATATTATAATTTAATATTGAAAAATTCTTT
>JBBMKC010201829.1:0-13993 GCA_037834085.1 Bipalium vagum | reverse complement strand
GTAGTAGTAGTAGTATTAATATTAGTATTATTATTATTTATTATTTTCTTTAATATTTAAGTATAATATTATTTAAGACATTTTAATAATTAAAAAAGTATTTATTTTAAATCTGCTCCTTTTAAATTTTAAAAAGATATTTCTTCCATGTTCTATTAGATTTAAATATGTTCGATTAAAACAAAACATATTTATGAAGTGTGAGGAGAGGGGTTGTCATTTAAAAATATTCCACGGTGCTGTCTGTTAACGAATTGTTAGACTTATATAAATGACACTTTTAACATCAGACTTTCAGGATTAAAATGAAAAAGTTTAAGTCGCTTTTAAGAAAGAGTTTAACGTACAATATCTTAAAGAAGGAGGATTTAAAGTAAAACAAAAATCGATTTTATGGTCACAGAAAATATTGGTAAAAACTGTTATAAGTAATTTTTGAAAACAATATTTTCATCCATTTTGAAGGAGCTTTTACTGACATTTTCTTTCGACATCAAGATGAAATAATAGTGAAAAAACTTAAAATCCAAATATTACTGGGTATATTTTCTTTACAATGGATTTTTTTTTACTATTTTTAAGTATTCTTCGAATTATCAGACTTGTTAGACCCGATGTTTGAGAGAAATATCCCGATTAAAACAATTAACCTTTGGTAGAATATTTTCTGGAAATAATTTATGGAAAACTTTTGCTCACCGAGGTTTCCTCTCTGATCTTAATGGTCATTGAATCAGTAGACTGAAACCATAGAATGAAAATCAAGAGAGTTTTTTAAATCATGTTTATAATAGAGAAATTAAAAGGGCATTGAATATTTCAAACTCCTCCCTCTAAATATAATTCCTTAGACCTTTTTCTCACAATCTCATCTTTCCGGCTCGCTGTTTAACTAAATAAAAGGCATTAATTTTGAAAAGAAAAGGAATCTTTTGATTCCTGACATAAAGTTTTCGAAAAATTAGTGGAAGGACGGGAGATGGTTCTAAATAACAGCGGAAATTACATTATTGATTGGATTTTCATTACCTTTTGTAAATAAAATGTTTTGTTGCTTATAAATATATTATGCCAATATATATTATTCATAGTCACATTTGGAAGCTTACAGTTGTGGCCCCAATTCATCAGCCATCCTGTCATTTATTTACTCCTATTCCTGCCGAATCTGGTTTCTTCCTTCAAATAAAACTGTCTATAAAACAATTCTAGAAGAAAAAGTCAAACCTTTTTTTTGCAATTAAAAATTGTGATTATTTCCAACATAATGGAGCGCCGTGCGCATCAATAAGACTTTGGCTATTAATAATAATTTCATTAATTTTCTGGGTCCATGGTCAGGAAAATTTCTAAATCTATCGCCCATTGAGAACTGTTGGAAAGTTCTAAACAAAAAGTCTGACTGCACAATCCCACGTCATACCTAAATATTAATGTTATCATTTGTATACTACAAATTATGTAAAAACTTACTGCTTGTACATGTTTCATAATAAAACTTTTGTAACGAAATGCATTTTAAAATCATTTCATAAAATTGAATTATGGCCACGACTGTATAATGAACCAAATATCATTTATTATTCCACTAGATGCACAACATTCAGTTTTTCATATAAATATTGAGCCTTGCAAGACACCTGCATTACGTGATCAGGTAGACTTTATGTACCAAATTTTGTAAATAACACATTTCTCATTGTTGAACTTTACAAAGCTGTTCTAAATGCGGTCAAAGGCGACACAGAAATTATTGCCAAAATTATTATTTTGCTTCTTTGTAGCTCGTAAAGCAAGCTCAAATGCTTTTTTTATATATTTAATATTTGAGAAAATGATCTGAATAAATGAGAATTATCTTATTTAATTGAAGTGCTATTTGTGTAGTTCATATAAACAAAACTTTTAATTATATTAACATTTCTATAAAATAAATATAATTATTCCATTTTTAATTCATAAATTATAGGATATCACTCTTATTAATCTCAGATATATTATTATAGAGATTATTTATTATATAAATATATTTTTATAATTATTTTTATTATAATTATCACTTTTTGTCATAAATATCATTTATATATTTTTAAATAATATTTTAAAATCAAAATTGAAGCACAACATTATTTTAAGAAAAATAAGGGAATATGTATTCATTTTCTGTTGTTTTCCAAAAGGAAACATAACATAACATGAAAATTGTCTAATTATTAGAGATGCGGAAATTTATTATATTCCAGTTTTAAACTTCAGTAAAACAAATAAATAAAATTTAACATAAAGTATAAAGTAGAGTATATTATTTATTAATTATTCTTTTGTCAATTTCTTGATTTTGTGTGAATTTTATTGTATTCTAAGTCATTGTAATATCAACCCTCTTTGTTTATAAACGGTAGTTTGTCGTGCTATAAAATAAGCATAAACTCTGTCGTCCGGCTCAGCAATGGACATATTTATGAGGTACTTAATAGTTATAGCTGTGACTACTATAGCTCTTTAATGGACTCTTGAATTCATAAATTCCAACATTTGAGCACAATAAAATAAAGTCATGGACACAAATAAGAACATAGGCAATGCTAAGTTTGAGAAAATAATTTTATCTATTACATATTCTGCCTTTAGTGATATTATTCTCTAATACTGTATACATATGTAGAGAAGAAAATGGCTTCATGACAAAGTTCGGTTTATTATTATTATTATTATTATTATTGTTATAAATATTTTTATTATAAATATTATTATTATAAATATTAATATTATTGTAAATATTATTATTATTATTATTATAAATATTATTATTATTATAAATATTAATATTATTATTATAAATATTATTATTGTAAATATTATTATTATTGATCTTGTCATTTGATATGTCCATGAAATTAAAACATTTTTCTCTTTAAATTAACAGCAAACTTTTATAATATATTTATTTCATACCATAATTATACAATACATTACTTCAAAGGTTTCAATGGTCGTTGATTATTCTCTTGTCTCTCATTGGATATCTTTTCTGTAACAAACGAAAGATGGACAATTTCTACTTCAAAGACGTTTTCTTTCTGAAATATAAATAAAATTGTTGTACGAATTATTTTCCCATCGGTTTTTGTGACATTGTAAAATTGAATTAAATTTACTGAACAATTAATTAATAAAGATTTTCCAATATTTAATTACTCGGAAAAATAATTATTATTGAAAATTTAATTTGATAATTTAATGATTTTCATCTATCCCAAATAAATACTGATTCAATCTTAAGGTAATCAAGCAAAACTTTCAATTAAGCTGATCAGCGCTTATAGTAATACCTCAAAGTTAATTTACTTTAATTGCTTAAATTCATTCATTATTTCATTCAACGTAATTAACTTAGCGTTATCAGAAACTTCATAATGGGAAATAATATGATTATATACATTTCTTCAGTATTAAATATTTCTGTAAAAATCAAGGTTGGTTAACATTGCTAAATACTCCACATACAATGGTAAGCTACAGTGCTTCTCTCTCCCGTGCACGTTTTCGCTTCAGAGCCAGGGCCTTATTTTACAATGGAACGCGGTGAAAATGTAAGACAAAAGCCGTGATTTTCCGCTAGCGCTCTTTTATATCTCGTCTTAAGATTTATTTTTTATGTGACCTATAAATTGTTTACTTTTACTTTATCAAAAAATCGTCTTTTTTATTCATAATATACAAGTGACATGAAAGTGGAATATTTCGTAAAAAAATCCCACCATCGAATGACCAAATCAGCCAAGATGGAAAGATGGTCCATTTCGTGATTTCAGTTTTTTATCCAAAAATAGAATACATTTAAACAATTTATGAATTTCATTATTAATATTTAATATATTAAAAGAAATAACAATGATATAGTGTCTTCTTAAATAATCTCCTTTGGTAAGATATAAAATTATTATAATAATTATTTATGTATAAATATCTACTACTTAGGAATAGCTATGTAAGTAATATTCTTCAAGGGGTTGTTCTGTCTTGAATTGTTAGGTGTACCGGTAAATAATGCAGATTTTTAAAAATTCATTTTATGAAAATGTAATATAAAATTTAGTGATTTTATATTACATTTTGTTTTAATAAATTCATTGTTTACTAGGATAATCATTTAAATATTATTAAAGTTTTAATATTTAAAATATTTTTAGATTTAAGCATGACAAA
Source organism: Bipalium vagum (assembly GCA_037834085.1). Lineage (NCBI taxonomy): Eukaryota > Metazoa > Platyhelminthes > Tricladida > Geoplanidae > Bipalium > Bipalium vagum. The sequence continues at coordinate 9,784 of JBBMKC010201829.1, read as the reverse complement.
ATGTATTCTAAAATGCAACTAAATATTGTTCAGCAAACAGTTTTTGATCGCTTAACTTTTTAAAAAGTCTCTGACATTTTTTTCTTTATTTATAAAATTATGACAGAATATCAGAAGGTGATTTATTATGAATTTATCATATGCCAAAAATCATGGATTGATCCGGGTCAAGATTCAAAACATACTATATGGCAAAATCGTTTTAGAAAGAAGGCAGTGTTTGGTATTTGTTGGTCTCAAAAGGGTCTCAAAATCTTCTAAAATCAGCTGAAAGTGTTAATTTTGATCTCATTCATTCATTCATCTCATTTATTATAAAGCTGAATCATGTTTGATTACCAAATGTTCAAGGGAGCCAAAATACAAGGTAAAGTAATTTCCTCCATGATAATTTATGGTCACAAACTTCGAAAGTAGTCAAAATCATGTTAAAAAATCTAGCCTGAGAAGTATTCACCCACCATGGGTAATTAATAATGGAGATTTCTTTGAAAACAATATTTCTATATCTTTTGAAATTTCGGTAATTTGTTTTTTACAAAAATTCGACTTATTTCCTGGTTTGGCTAATACTCAAACTATTGTGTAAAATATTCCGTCCAAGTGTCATATATGACAAAGGGTTTTTGAGAGTCAAATTTTATAGCATTTATGATATACATAAATATTCGCCCTATTTGCAAGGTTTAAAACGTATCCATATAATGAATTCCTGTCGAAATTAATTTTTCTAAAGGTCAGTTTAGTAATTGAGGCAAAATTTAATGAACACTAAAGAGAGTTTCGTTTTAAATAAATTATGAAAACTCAGATCAAATTAAACATTTCACATCATTTGTCTGAATATTATTTAATGATTAAGAATGAAAAGGTGAATGAATAAATGTTCTTCCTGGTAAAACTTTTTTATCATCATTTTAAAACGAAAATAACTATCAATTATCCAACTGTAACTCATCGTCATCGATCTTTTTTGATTGACCTGAAAAAGGTTTGCCATGGATACTGAAATCAGCCAATTTGAAACGTCTAAACTATTCTCTGCATAATTTATCTCTCGGAGATATTATTAAAGTATTCCAAACTAAAAATTTTAAAAAATCTGAAATTATGATATGTTAAAAAAATAATCAATAATTGACATAAAAATGTATCGATTTAGTTCACACATATAATGTTATATAGAAAAAATGGTAAACGTTACAATTATTTAAAATTAAATTAAAATTATTTATTTTGAAACCAACTTAAAGCACCCTCATGTATACATGAATGAACTTATTGAATTAATGAAACAGTTTGTTTTAATGATTAAAACAAAGAAAAATGATTTGAACTAATTAAATTAGATTTAATTCAAATAAATTTCAAATTAAATTAAGAATTTGTATTATAATTAAAAATATGTGAGCATTTTCTATCAATAATTGTGGCTTTAATTGTCATATTTTTCAATTTTCTTGACTTCCAATTCTACCACGAACAATTGTTTGTTTAGAGACGCCTTACAAATATTTTATAATAAATATATTTCTTTCAATTCAATCACCATTTTCCATATAAATGGTAGATCACTCAAGATTCAATTCAGTTTCACAAAGCTAACCCCGTCGACCTATTTCCTGACATATTCTCGTCAGTACAGGCTTTAATAGAATAGTATAAATATTTAACTTTCATATTCTATTGAATATATCGGGTAGAATTTGGTTCATTCATTTTCTTCTTTTTGTTGCCACTATTTCACTTTATTTTCCACTTAAAATTCTGAAAATAAATAACTTTGATTATTTGAAGTTTGTTTAAATCATGTTCATTTCAAATTAATTATTGTTTTATATTAATTTTCACTATCAAATCAATTTAAAGAATAATTAAATAAAGTAAAAGAAATTATTTCTTAAAAAATATTACCATTTAAACAAATATGTGATATATATTTTCTCTTTCATAATTGGAGATTTATTTCATTTCATAAAATGATTTTTATTATACATTTCTACTGACAAGTGGTTTCTTTCTTCATTGATTCGAAATTCATTATTTTATTACTTATTTCTTTGATTTTTATTTTTATTCTTTGGATTCTAAGCTCATTTATTAATTAATATAAAATCTCTTATATCGAACATCAATAGGAAATCCCATTAGTGGTCAATTGATGGGGATAAATATTGAAATTTGTTTAAGTCTGTCGAATGTCTCCCTCTCTCTTTCTCAGTTGCAAGGAGAAACTGATTTAATAAATATCTTTTCCATTGAAACCTAAACCCCCGTGACAGCTATTATCCGTGTATAAATGCTCCAAAGGAGACCTGATACATTGTATTTTTGGATTTACTTTTGCAAATTATTGAAATAGTAAAATCCTTTTCTTTGGAAATTCCCCTAGTTCCATTAGACTGATCCTAGTTCAATCGCATTTGATATTGATTTTCAAAAGATCTTCATTATGTTCAGTTGGAAATAGACAAATTCAGACAATAATACCATCAACATTCTGACAGCATTTTTAGAATAATGAGATTTCAGAGTCATTTCAATTTCGTGTATAATATTTAAATAGTTTTAATTTTTTAATTCATTTTATTAATTCCTAAAGTGACATGGACATGCACCAGACTGGTTCATAATAACGTTAGTAAGATTGAATTGGAGAATTGAGAATACGGTTGAAAGCAACCTCTAAAGAAAACTCTTCAATGAAAGAAAAATATGTCACTTCTAAACGACGATTCAATTAAAACAAATTATTTTAAATTCTTTTCATTAAGAGAAAGAGATAAGTTTCAAAAAAGGATTATTGATGTAAAAATACAGCTGAAAATTAACTTGTTGATTGTTTTCCATCTCGCAGACCCTAATTGATTTCTCGGTTTGTTAATGGGTTATTTCTTCATATTCTATCATACGGATTTTTTCCTAATATAATTTATATTTGATAACGTTTCCTCAAACTGCTTGTGTAAATAGTGAGCAAGCGAAATTGGGATATTCTGACAACATGTGTTACATCTAAAACCGTTCCCAGAAATGTTCGAGGGAAATAATTCAATTTAGTTTCAGAATGAAATTAATAAATTTTAAAATATTCATTTTCGAAATTCACATGGTCCGAAACGAGGTGATGCAATTTGTTATTTTTAATGGACCATGTGCATGGTGAAATGGGAATATCAAGTGATCCATCAAACATGTTGGATTTCATTTCTCCAATATTGTCAATAGAGAACAGAGGTAGGAATTTGAGATTCATTTCTTCTTTTGATGTTGAGTAATCCTCTTTTCGTCACACAAAAATGTGATAATTCGATAATAATTTATATTATTAATATAACTAATAACTATACTATGTCAAATCTTTTCTTCTTCGTACTAAAATTTTATTAATAATTTTTTGTTTTAAGCAAGATATATTTTTCTTTTAATAGCAAAAACAGTAATACATTATATGATTTGAGATAATATTAATAATAATAATAATAATAATAATAATAATAATAAACAATTATAACAATATTAACAATAATAAGTTGTTTCATTTCTCTTTTTATTGTGGAAATAGGTTAAGAAGAAATAATGAAAATCGAACTTTTTTCACAATGAAATTGTTTTCACATTTCAAATGCTTATGTTTCTCTATTAATAAAAGTACTTTATTTTGTAAAAGATAGCACTGTTAAGTTTGAGGTAAAAAGATTTCTTCTTTAAATTTTCGATGGATATTTTTTTATTGTAACCGAAAACATTTGTGGGTTTTTATGATAAAATGAAGTTTACTAACCAAATAGTAATATTTTATTTCATCGAAATAGGTACTATCAATATCGATGACTTTTGGCCAACGTGAAACAAATTGTTGAATTACATTTCTGGATTTTGAGTTGAACCAATGAGGGACTGTATTTATTATCTCAACATTGTTTTGAGCTGCCGACCCCAAATTTTTAAAATGGTGAAGCAACAGCTCCCAGCCAAGTTTAGAATTTTTTTCTCGAGTTACTTTTGCAGTATATGGTTTGGCTTTGTCCAGTAAGAATATTATTATCTTCGTATATTAATCAAAGAAAACTGTTAGTTGATGTTTCACTGTGTTTCATCTAATCTCTTCAGCTGTTCTGAAGTTATGGTTTCCAAAAAGTCATTATGGATAATTTTGACTGTTTTACTATCAAATATCAATAATAAAGCGTTAGGCATTGAATCAATTGATAATAACCAATGAAATGAAAGCTTAGAACTGAAGTATAATATTCTCTTTTCCTTGCAAGTTCACAAACTATTCAAGGCAAACTATTTTATTGATAAAAAATTAATAAAGATTAATTCTAAACTGTAAAAAATACAAGAACGTCTTATCATAACAAGTTCAATGACATTCATGAAAATCTGTGAATAAAAATACTTTTTTTGGTTACCTGACTGAATGATTATAATCTTATAATCTTAGCTCTTTTCATACTTGTCAGAGAATATGACCATTAGGATCAGAGTAATTGTAAAAAATAAATAAATAATTAATTGAAAGTTATAAAAAAATTAACCTAAGATAAAATAAAACTATTTTAATTAATGGTTTTCTAAACATAACGGAGTTATTTAAATTAACAATACTCACATTGGTTAGTTTTCATTAATTAAAAAAGTATTGTAAAAATATTACTATTTGTGAAGTGCCCAATGCAGTGATAATAGTAATACTGTACCGTAATGCATTTCAGAACTTTTTCATTAAAATTATTATTTACAAAATTTTTTTAGAAGATAACGTAAAATTTGTTATTGATAAATCTGTAACGGGTTTACGTTATGTGAAAACACCTTACTTTTTAGGTATGTTTCTCTCACTCTGGTTGTTCAGCATTATCAAATTACAAAACATTTACTTTTATATAAAATAAATTTAAATTATTAAATTATTAAATAAATTATTAAATATTAAGTATTAAGTATTAAATATTAAATGTTAAAATTATTTATTATGAAATATTTACTTTTAAAAATCATTTTTCTTGTTATATTTCTATTTTTGCGCTATCAAACACAAATTAATCATAATAATAAAATTTCATTCATCAAAAAATATAAAATAAATTTAACTTTATTAAAAATGTATAATTAATTTTATCTCGCTTTTTTTGTACACTGACTTTCCAAATATGTTGATGCTGAAATATTATTTATTTATTTTTTTTCACAATTGGCTACAAGAAAATATATTTTTGAATATTTACAAATTTTCAATCTGCTCTCTCGAAAAAATAAAGTTATGAAAAATTGATGAAAGAAAAAGGCTGCCTCCATAATTGACTAGTTCCTTTGCTTTATTACAAAATGCAGTCTACCGAAAAACCATTTATAAATCTGAAGAGCAGACATAAGACTGTTTTCGGATGCTTTCACTCTCTACGTCTGGTCGTATTGAACAGCCAACCACAAATAATTGAGAAATCTCTCCTACTACTGTGAACATCTGACTGAACAGGTTCACATTATTTTATATGCAGAAAATTTCGTGGAAATTCACAGAAAGTTTACCTTTCACTTACAATTCATTACCGTTATCATAAGCCATTTCAGTTGCAAAACAATCTTTCTATTTTATGAGAGACAACTTAAATTTGGGGAAAAATACTTCTTTGAGACCATATACGAAATCTGTTAAGGTATAATTATGCCCTGGGAAATCAACAAAATAATTTTATTATTATTAATTTTATTATTATAATAATAATTATTATTAATATTAGTAGTACAGTAGTATTTATTTTTAATGAATATTAATTATATTATTATTATTTATTATTACTATTATTATTGTGAGAATCTCAAAATATCTGAGTAACATGTTTAATTTTTTAATTTAATTCGCAGTATATTGAGCTCAAAGATTTTAATAATTAAATAAAAGTATAAATAACATTTTTAATAAAAACATATATACATTTTAAAGCTCAATATATTCGAATAAAATGCGAAAATTTTATGTGAAAAGTAATTAAATCTCATTTGTTTTAATAGCAAATTGAACAAAACAGAAAACGGTTTGAATTAATAAATTATTATGGAGTATAACGATTTTTTAGCCACCACTAACAATTATAATTATGATTATGATTATTATTTTTATTTTGTTAATTATTATTGTTTTTATTCGGATTATTTTTATTAAACTATTTTCACATTTAATATTATTTTTATTTATTTTTCTTATTATTTTTATTTATTAGTAGTAGTAAGATTATTAGTGGTAGTTATTTTTAATGGATATTAATTATATTTTTAGTATGAATATTATTATTATTATGATTATTATTATTTTATTTTTTTATTATGATTATTTATTATTATTATTACTTTAAAAATGTATTTTTATTAAAATAATAATAAATACATTTTCAATAAAGTTCGCTTCTTAAAATATAATATAAATAATTTCTTAACTGAATTGAAAAAAAATATTGATTGTCTTTAAACATTTATTGATGTGCAATAGAGCGAAAACCGTTCGTTAAAAGTAGAATTAAATTTATAAATGCAAATTATGAAAGACAAATACGAAAAAATGTATATTTGATATATAATGTAAATAGCATTTCCCTTAGATCTGTTGATAACAAAGCAAAATGTAACCACTTATTATAACATCAATGGAAATCAATGATTGAAAATCAAACTGTAAAATATTTCTCTTTATATTATTGAAAAAAATAAAAATAAATAATGATAATAATAATAATAATAGAAGAGAGATAGACTCATTACGGAGATGAAACAAATGTAACAATTGTCAAAACGAATTCGTTTTTCCAGGCTCATTCCAAAACTGCTCGAAAATAGTTTGGAACAGCTGCAATAATTTACTTGCCAAATTCGTCAATGGGAACATCAATAAAAATAAAAATTTTATTTAATTAAATTTTTTTATGTGATATTTTTTTTACTACAATATTATGTTAATATTGGTAGGAAAAAGAAGTGATATTTTTTTCATCCGATGGAATTCTGAATTTATTCGCATTATGTAACCTGTCTTAGGAATTATGCAGAAAATAGAGAAAAATTTAGAATTTCCAAATGTATCAAATTAATGAACAATTGATTAACTGGGAGACGTATATACTCGGGTCGCTAGGAAAGTAATTTGCAAGTTTATCTATTGAATTGGACAGTTAAAATATAATAATAATAATTATTATTATTATTATTACTATTACACTCTCAGATAAATTGTTGTTCACAGCTCAACATTGAATTATGAAGAGATATTTATCTATTTTACATTATAATTATTTATTATTCATTATAATATTTGTATTTAATTTATCTGCTTTATTTTTCTGTTGAAAATAATTCAGTACACTCTCTTTCACTCTTTCTCTCTCTCTCATAATAATAATAAGAGGCTTAATTGTATTTTGTAAAAAATAATTTTTTATCATATTTTGATCAAGTTCATTTTTAAAAACATTTTTAATTCGTTTTCACTTTCACATTCTTCATATTTCTTTAGGGTTTTTATTTTTTTTTGATAATTAAAACAATGTCTTTGTAAATCTAAAAGTGATTAATTTTTAATTCATATTCATATATTTTTTAATTGCCTTCTTCATCATATTTCATTTATTGTTTTTTTTGTGTGGAGAAATAAATGAGAATTTGTTTTAAAATCATATCTCGTTGTAAAATCAATTACCATAGACAATATTATAGGAATAATATTATTTTATTAATTTATTAATGTTTACTGAGAAATATTTCGAATTCGTCATTTTATTTTGTGTTGTTCGGTTAGAAAATAAATGGAAAGATATTACTGATGATTAAGTAATGAATAAATAAATATATTATTTACAACATATGCTATTAGTTATATTTTTTTGTTTATCTGGATCATTAAAACAGACTATTTTGTTTTATTTATTTGCGAATCAATGACATTTTACATTTCTTTCCAGCAAATATTGGTACAATAAAAATAGTTAAAAAAATAGATAAGTGAAATATTATTTAGAAAACGGTTTTCTAAACATCTTCCATTCGTGTGAAGACAATCGTGAAGGGGGATTGGAAATCGTTTAAATGAAGCCTTTAGGTTTTGTGGAAAGTTGTCCTTTTTTCCTTCTGTAATTAAACTAGCTTACTTTGTTTCAAGAATATTGTAAATGATATGAAGATTTTGTTATTTGACTTTTGGGTTTTTAGTGAAATTATCAAACAATAGATTCATTAAGTTTTGCAAAGAAGAATTGATTCTTTCTTTATTCCAAAGTCTTTGCTTATTCTTGATTCTGTTAAAATTCATCTAACTGATGACGTTAAGAACAAAGTTTAATGTTGCTTACCATTAGTAGTGATTCCAGAAGGTCTAACCAAAGTTTTACAACCTTTGGATATTTCAATGATTCGCTCCTTTAAATCAAACTTGCTTGAAAGGTGAAGTAGATGGGTGTCAGATGAAAATTATTCATTTACAAAAGGTGGAGTAATGAATAGAACTTCATTTAGTGAGATTTACCAATGGATTGTTAAATCATGGAATGAGATGAAAATTGACTGCATCAAAAGTGGTTTTTATACAGTTTGCATTTTATCACCACCGAAATAATTTGAAATACGTGGAAAATTTGAAATTAATTCAATTAGTGGATCAATCGAGGACTAATGTAATGGTTTTGAATAAACTTTATTTCTATTATTTTACATATTATATTTGAGTAATGTGTAATAGTTAGTTTTTGATAAGTTACATGTTTTGTTCTGCTTAATATTTTTATTAAAACTCTAGATAGGCCGCAATCAAATATTGTTTTTAAAAAATAGATTTTTTGTAAGATAGGCCGCAGCTTACAGACTGGAGTTTGTGGTACATCAATTAAACAAACTATAGTTATAATCTCCTTTCTAAAATAAACAAATAGGGGTTTTTATCGTATGGAGTAAGTAAAATAATTGATATCATTTTAAAAATTCAATTATTTTTAGGTTATCCGAAAAGTTATCCGTTTTTTCACCAATTTATCAACACTTTCAAAAAACTTAATCAATAGACTTATTATATATTATTTCATCAAATATTAATAACGTAAATACAACTTGTGTAAATAAAATGATTTGTTTAAAATATCTGGAGTTAATTTAAAAATATGAAGCCTTAAACAATCAGAAATTTTTTTAAAATTATATATTGCACGAAACTGACTAAGGCAATTCAGTGGCAGAGACTATGCGAAAAAATAATGTTGCTTATGGAAAATCAAGAATGAAAAAAAGGAACAAAGATGGTTTTCAAAATTTAAACCGGTAAACCTTGATTTGGATAATGCTCCGAAACCAGGAAGATCATTGGACAAAGATGATCATGTTCTTAGTGATTTGATAGAGGAAGATCCTCTAGTTCCTTTGAATGATATCTCAACACTTAAATCAACAATAATTCAATACCTCAAACAAATTAATAAAAAATGTTTTGAAAGAAGACGTGTCATCCATTAACTGAAATGGAAAAATGCAAAGAATATCAAACTGTAGTTCATTTCTTATTCAACACGCTTTACTCAATCGAATTATCACTGTTAATGAAGTAAGGATTCAGTACAAAAACCCTAAACGAAAAATGTAATGACTCCCTCATGTCTATAATGGTATGAAAATACGTGTTGGAATATTTTTGCAAATAAAGCTCAAAATAGTTTTATAACTTGCAGTTATTTTAATAATAATAATAATAATAATAATAATAATAATAATAATAATAATAATAATAATAATAATAATAATAATA
>JBBMKC010201828.1:0-24309 GCA_037834085.1 Bipalium vagum | reverse complement strand
ATCTGCTGTCAACCGTATTATTTAAACAACAAATGATTTTTTTAATTGATTATTTAATATTTTTAATAATCCTCACAATACCTGTTTACATGATGACTAATACAATTGATTTGTTGAAATCTCGTTTTATAATGTTGTATTACTATTTTTGTGGAAAAATAGATAACAGAAATTACCAAAGAAGTAAGTAATTTACATTGAGAAATATAATCAAACCATTCGACCGTAAATCATTGAAATAGTTTCGTTATGAAGTATAAATATGCCTATAAAATTCTCAGGTCACAGTATATTTAATAACTCTTTTTTTAAAAACTTTAAATATCGATATTTCATGTTCTTTACATTTTTCCCGTACGAATTTTTTATCTGAGTTTTGTTGAGTTTTCCTGTGATCCCTTTAAAATCTATTAAGTCCTGTAAATACATAAGACAATTGATCACCAATCCGAGTGGGTCACCATCAACCTACAGGTACATCTATTTGCTGTTTTGACTTTTTCTTCTGATGATCATTTTTTTTCTCTCTTTTCACCGGTTTTCTTGTACGTTCTTCTTTCATGTTAACTTTGCTTTTCTTGATCGATAATGGTAGGCTCCACAATCACTCTCTCATCAATTGATACATAAAAATCTACTTCACGCTTGCGCATCTAATTCCACCATCTTTACTCCAGGTTTTTTTTCTGCAATATTATGATCCAAAATTGTTCTTTCTATTTCTAGCATAAACCTCTCTACACTTTAAAACTTTGCCACGTCTTTTGGACATAAAACCTTTATTTACTGTCCGAATTATTTGTAATTCTTTGTAATACTTTGTAATTCTCCACTTTACTCTAGCTAAAATGTTTTCCGTGAATTTTCCTTTCTACCTTCTAGGTACATAAAGTACACCTTTTAAAATGTAACCATATAATAATCCGTGGATGACACTAATTTCACAAATCAAGCTTTTCCTGACCTGTTCCTAAACAGGTTTTCTCAACAGTTGTCATGGCTTCCTTTATCTGAGGTTTAACGTAGCAAATACTGCCTCAAATCTATGGTCTCATTTTTACTGAAGTCAATATTGGTTCGAAAACACTGTTCGACTATGATATAGTGATATCTGAATGATGTTTGTTAAATAATCATTCATGGATAATCCTTGAATGCTGAACTTTGTTCTGTACTTCTTTTATTACTAAGTCTTTTCGGCTCTTCTGGTTTCCAACCTTCCTTAGGCTTCTAATCCACTTCTCTAATCGATGGTAAAGTTAATGTAAATCATTCACGATGTAACCGATACTTCGAACCAAAGATCAAAGGTAAGGACATTTTAAAACGATCAATTTTTCAGTTTGAAAGAGAATCCCAAGTTTATACGGAACGCAGTAATCAAGTTTCAAAATATTCAAGTAAGTGCAATCAATAACAATTTACGTTTTTATTGAAGAAAATGAAAATCTTTCAGAGGTGATGAGTGATAGTCGTATGGTGAAAGTGTCGTGCAGTCAATGGTGGTGCCAATTTCAGATGGTAGTAGTCGTATTTTCCTGGTTGTCCAAACGTTTCATTGAAATTTTCAGGATAACCATGGAATGCTTCAGCATGCTTTTGTCAAGGATTATGTAGAATAACTAAAAAGAGAATGTCATATCATTACAATGTACCATAAACTCACTCACCGGTGCTATAGCATAGGATGCTCGGTGGGTAAACTTAACCCATATATGCGTCCTAAAATTCGTTTCATTGGTCTTAGATTTGATGTTGGTCAAGTAAATTATAGAAACAACGACGTAAATAAACATATTCAACCCTACGCCCAAAATGCCCCTAGCTCTCTTTATGGTGGTTTTTCTCAAATTCGAATTTGATTTTATCATCAAAAATCGGACTATGATGGATATATAGAAAAAGAAACTTATGAAAATTGGAATGAAAAAGAGAATTAAATTTAGAATTATATTTGTGACTATATTTTGTACTTTCCCAGAACAGTCTCCTAGAAAAGGATCTGCCATGTATTTGACAAGAGTATTTGTACCACAAACACAAATACAAAAAACTGGAGCAAAGGATATGGTTAGGATCAATATTGAGACTACTCTCATGTTGGATATTAGACGATATTTTGAGGGAAACACAACCGCCCAGGCTCGATATCCACCCGCTATCATCTTATTCATATTCGACAGGGATTCGGCTACATTTAAAATTATACCTTCAATTGAGCACCCAATATTGTCCGAGATCGTCAGATTTTCGTGGATTTTCAAGTAGGTCAGCGTTGTTTCGAAAGGGGTACAGATTGAGTTAATTATGATATCGGCAATAATTATCACAAGGATAATTCTATAAAATGGAGATTTCCTTAAGGACTTTGTTAAGACTATTATCGAGCCACACCACAAATTTCCAAGAACACCTAAGAAGCTCATCACAATGCTGATAACGTACCAAAGTAGAATGTCTTCGAAAAAATTGTTCTCCGCCATAATTATTATCCGAGGAAGCTTAGGTTTTAGAATATATATTAAATAATTTCGATGATGATTGGTCGGCAGCGATTCTTGTTCCTCTTAGTCAATAAAAGATGCCAGAGAGTACTTGTATTCATTTCAATTGGTAGTTGTCCTATGTCAGTCCAAAGTGTAGCGTAAGGTACCTATAATGGTACCTATAATAAATTTATTTCATGTTATACTTAAATTTTGGAAACCTTTTTTAGTTTTTTACCAAAAACTTTGATTTTATCCTATGTGCTTATATAGGGACAGTTACATTTTTAATAATTTTTTTGTTATTATTATTATATTATATTATTATGTTATATTATTAAAACTAAATTTAAAATTAAAAAATTAATGTAATAATCAGAGTAAATTTTGTTTACTCCCTTTTGGACACCTTTTATCGAAAATCTGAAATTTTCAATATTTTAGAATAATATCTAAAATGACCTTCAAACGAGAACAAACCGAATTTCAACCAAATAATCAATAGTAAACTTTGACATTTTAAAAAAATGAAATAAAATATTTAACGTTTAACGGAAAATCCTAATGAAAGTTTTTAATTAAAAAAATTAATTTCATTATTAAAATTTTGCTAAAATAACGTTTTTCTTCCTCGAACAAATCAGAATAACAATGTCTTTATATACGCCTGATGCACTTCACAACTGCTGACCACGAGATATCACAATGTCCCCACGAATATATTCCAAACACACTCAACTTACTGTTTCCATAATAATATTACATTATTTCCAGGATCATATTCCACAACCTTACTTTTATCTCTCAATGACCAATATCAAATAATAAGTAACCTGCCAACTAAAAAAATAAAAGAATATTAATTGATAAGAAGTAAAATCAAATGGAGTTTCAAGAAAATCGAATTTAAAACATGGATAAAAAAAACAGTATTACTTTTGTCAGAGTTTGGTTTAGGTATTTTGAAGATTGCCCTGGTCTACTCGAGCAATCGTCAAACTGCGGAGATCGATAATAACCCAAATAACATTCTTCAGATCCTTGTCATTGGACTTACCTTTTTAATAAAACATTAGTTATTGATTGACGCAACGATTCATTGTTTATACATATAGTTTTTAAAATGTTATTAACGTTTCCGTAACTAGTCTTGAATATAAGAAATATTTAGTGTTTAAAGTATTTTTCCGTTATCTGGAATGTTGTGTTGCTGAAAGATTTGCCATTTAGTAAATCAACTCTAGGAGCAGAGAGTTTATTGGTTAGCTCTGTGTGAGAAAGAAAACATTTTTCTGCCTTAGGAAACTAATTAAATTAACCCCCTCATTAAGAACAGTCTTTAAAAAAAGCCTTTCATTTAGAAAACCATTTCGGGCTATAATTTTAAGTTCACATCCATATTGGGAAAATAGATCAGAAGAACTAATTTCCCAGTCAGGCAGAAAAGAAAGTAGAACTGCAAATTTCTCTGAAACTCTCTTAAACAATAGCTAATTCGTCTTTGCATTTTAATAATTATGCAAAAATAACATTCCATAAAAAAATAATTCATATATTTCATAAATTTATGAATTCAGGGGTTAATGATTTCCAATAAGAATACCAAATATTTGATTTCAATTTGAAATTTAAATTGTTATGAGCAGCAGATAAAATAATACTTTAAATTTTTCGATCAGTTTTAAGAAGTCTAATGATCTCGTAAGATTTTCTTAATATAATCGGCTGATGTCCTCATAAGCAGAGCAACTTTTTTGATTCTATTGATCACTTAATGATCCCTTTTGACTTTTACAATTTTTCATTAGCCTTATTTTGTTTTCCACTTGATACTGTTTTATTTAATAAATAAAGTTAAGAACCTAATTTTTGTTAAATTCTTAAGGAAATGTCTTTTTCAAACGATTCTAGATAGATTGAATTCTTTTTTCATGTACAACATCAAAATCATAAATAGGATTACCAATATTTATTATTTTATTTTCATTCATATCTTATCCACGGGAACATTTGACAATTTAGAATCTCATTGGACTTTTTCATCTCATTTATATTTGATAAAAAATGTCGATTAAATGGGCGATTAATTTTAATTAAAATTATAAAACTTTACTTATTATTTTTAAATATGAGTATAAATAATTATAAAATAATATTTTATAAATAATTATAATTCATATCAGAACCAATGTGTCATTGTATCTGAAAATCTTTGAGATAAGCAACCTAGTTTCTCTCGTAAGCCATTCTTCGTCTGTTTCATTATGATTAACCGGTGATATTTTTTATATACAGGGTCTTCTAAAAGAAGCTTTACATATTAAACTAACATATTAAATACTAAGTAGCTTTTGTTTAAATAAATTAATATTTAACATTATTCTAGCTAAACATTTGAAAATTAAATACGGATCGTTATGAGAATGCAACAACAAGCAGAAATTTTCAAAATATTTTATCAAAGCGGTAGTTCAATTTCAGTAACCATTAAAAAATTAAATGCAAAATTTATTGATTGGCTTCCCAGATCCCCCGATTTGACAGCTCCAGACTATTTCTTATGGGGATATATAAAAGATAAAGTTTATATTAATCAACCAAAAACTATTACACAACTCAAAGACAACATTTCGGAACAAATCGCTATGATCTCAATTGACTTATACCAAAAAGTTATGCACAATTCCATAAAAGTAGCCCAAACTTGTAAGCCTGCCAGAGGCGGTCATTTTAATGACATCATAGTAAAAATATAAATTTTTGTAATATCTGTGTTTAAATAAAGGTATAAATAAAATTACTTGGGTTTTTAATCTTTATGTACGGAGAAATAGCGACTTAAAGTAGCAAGGCTTCTTTTGGAAGAACCTGTATTTACTCTGTAACATATACAAAGTAAAGCTTATTTGAAGAACTCATCTGATTCTTGGGAAAGACCATAATCACATGTTCGTCATATATTCTTTTTCATAATCCATGAAATGGTATTCCGTCCAGTAAAATATATTACAAAAGATGTTCATCAGTAGTAAGCCACACTTACCCCTAGTTCTCTTTATTGCATTACTTCTGGAATTTAAATCATGTGTTAACTTCATAAATCAACCTTTTGTTCGCCATAAAAATAAAATAGAAAAAAAGAGATAAATCAAAATTAGAATCTTACTCACCAATGAATTTGATTCACCATAAAATTGAATTCACCATGTTTCCGAAAAGGTGTTAATACCATGAATAAAGAAAAACAAAGAGTATTGTTACGATCAAGATGGAAACTTTTCTCATGACAGAATTTGGTGATATTTTCAAGGAGACAGGACGCTCATGGTCGACATTCGGTTGCGATCATCTTATTTATTTTCGTCATTTTTAGAATTGTCCCTTCAACTGTGCAGCCAATATTGTTCTCTGTCCTCAAGTTATTATCTATTAGAAACACCTGTGCTTTGATTAGGAAGAGTTGCAGGTTTACTTAGGCTACGAGATTGTGAGTATTCCATAAAAACAAGGTTTATAAAAGGATTTGGATTGAATAATATTATTGAGCTACACTTCTAATTCCAAAAAACATCGATACACATAATACAGTGCTTTGAACTCACCAAAACAGAATAGCTTCCAAAAGTTTCTCTTCCAGCATAATAATTGTGAGAGTAAGCATGGGTTTTAGAAGAGGTGGCATACTCGACGATGATTGGTTTGTAGAAATGTCAATTTTCTCATAGAAAAAGATACTAGACAGTATTTGTATCATTTTCATTTGATAATAATTTAATGACAGTCCAGAGGACATCCAGTTTTGTGAATGTAATTAATTAATTTTATATTTAATTTAATTATGAAAATGTTTTATCGCTTTTTTCATTAACTATGTTACTCTAAATACCAATAGTAGGAATTTAAGCTCCGAGTCGTTATCCTTTCCCGACTCAGAAAATTAATCACTTCAACAATGTAACTTTATTGACAATAATACAATGGTTAATACAAATATCAAATGTTTCCAACAATAACACAACAATCAATTTCCGTTACTCAAATTGACTGGATCAGCTTTGCTCGTCACCGATGTCAAACAATAAAAATTTAAACACATAACGATTATAAATCAATAACAATAGTTAAAATATGAATATTAACAGTTACCAATGAAAATTAAATCGATTAATGAATAACAAAATAAGGAATCCTTAATATTATTTATCTTTCTTAATATAGCCACCCACTCAAGACTTTACAGTACGTCGACAACATTTAAAATATAATTTTTTTTAATAATTATTATTATTATTCATCCTTTTAAACTTGTCCTTTACTCCAATTCTCTTTGAAGTGCACTTTGGTTAACCAAACAACTCAAAAGGTATTTTAAATGGTAGACAGTGTCATCGTAATTTTTAATACCAAAATTAATCAACACTCTAAATCTGACTCCCAAATCTTTGGAATGATTAAGTTCTACTTTAATTTTATGGCTAAAGCAAATATTTTTAATCACCAATAGACCTTTGTGAGCTTTTATTCAAATTTACATATAAAACATATAACCGTCAATGACACTTACTCAACACCACGAATCAATAGTCAATACTTCACTGAATTACACTCACTGATTGCTTTCATGTAATGGTCTCGAGAAATAACTCACTCTGATCAAAGGGCTGCGGTTGCCTAGTTTTCAGCTCGTATTGTGAAAATCATTCTGGAGTAAAACTTCCATAAAATTCACTTATGGACTTCTCAATAAAAGGCTCATTCGGTAAAAAAGTTAAATAAAGAAATACATTACTTTCATTATTACTTATCACTTTTTAAAATTTTTATTTATTTGATATTTTATTAATTTATTTAAAATTTATTATTTTTATTATTATTATTCGGAATTATGAAGATTTTATAAAATTTTAATAATTCAGTAAAATCAATAATTCAAATTATTTATAGGAATTCCTGCAAATTAACACAGTGACCACACTTATGGACACGTTACTACAGATACTTCGTCCAAATTTTAATCGTTCCGATGATCTGGAAAATTTCATTAATCAATGCCGTAAATATTTCGAAGCTTTGAACAAGAATAAAAAATTCACGACGATTGTAATACGGAGGAAGGGCGGTTCGAAGGCTCATACAAAGTGATGACAAATGTGCATGATCGAAGATACATTCTACAGAACACTGGCGGCAAACAGATGACAGGTTTGTGGAAGGCGTGAAGAGGTATCTATGAAGAGAGAAATAAGGAATTATGAAGATTTTATAAAATCTTAATAATTCAGTAAAATCTATAATTGAATGTTTTAATTATTGACCCTTACGAAGACTAAAAATTTATTATAAATAAATTTTAAAGTTAATTAAAGATTTTTACTAGGAATTCGAGACAAATTAACAATTATTATTATAATTTTTTTTAATTATTATTATTATTTTTTATTATTATTTTTTTTAATTATTATTATTATTTCTTATTATTATTTTTTTTTAATTATTATTATTTCTTATTATTATTTTTAATTATGATTAATTATTATTATTATTGTAAGGATTTACTTCTAATTAAAATTATTATCTGAAAATTTTAAAATAGTGAATTAAAATAAAGTTAAACAAATTTTAAAAATAAATTTAAAAAAAAATATTTTTAAAATAATTAATTATTGTTTTATTAAAATAAAATAATTTTTGAAAGGGAAAGCACTTTTTACCTTTCAATTATTTTCGTAGATAAATATTATGTTCAACTGTGATTTTAAGAATCTCAATTACACAGATATGGTTGCGGTAACTAACGATCATTCACATGCTTTTTTTATAAAACCTTTTTAACGGAGCATGGCTTAGTCCTAAAAAATATGAAATAATCCATTTGACAAAGATTAAAAATTTGTTTTTCCTTTAAATTTACTTCAGATGTGATTTTGTGTGCTAAAAACTGTTCGTTACTAATGGTTACTCAAATATCAATTTTAATGATTGGCTTAAAAAATATAAAATAAAGATCAAAGTAATTCGAGTTTCTTAGAGATCTTTTTAAGTGCACCATGGTTACCACGGTTACTGGAAAACTTCTGGGCTAGAGAATATTAAATTATTTCTACAATATACAAAGAAAAATAGTTTACGTTTTAATTGAGAAATATAAAATTTCAAAAACCGAGATTGGTGTTTGGAGGAAATGAAAATGGCCATGGGAATCTCAGTGTGAAGTGACCGGATTTTGACGAACTCTTTTGTTCAAAAAATTCTTATAATTTTTGATAAATTCCTTGGAATTTTGTATAATATTTGAGTCGAGGGTTACGTAGAATAACTGAAAGCAAAGTTAAATTCCAACACATTATATAATAAATTCACTCACCGGTGCTATACAATAAGCTGCTCTGTAGACAAACTTTATCCATATAATCTTCCTAAAATTCGTTTCATTATACTCAGAGTTATTATTGATCCAGTACACAATTAAACAAACACTGTAGAGCAACATCGTAAGCCCCAAACCCAAGCTACCCTTGACTCTCCGCAGAGTATTGATTCTCATATTCAAATCGGATCTTATCATCACAAATTTAACTATAATGGATATATAGAATATAAAACTGATGATTATGGGGATAATCAAGAGAAGCACACTGAGAACTAGAAGGATCATAAAGCTTTTTGATGTCGGAGAACAGTCTCTTAAAAGTGGATTTACGATGTACCAGAAAATGGTCTTAGTACCACAAATAAAAACAAAGAGCGCTGGAGCGAAGGATATGGTTAAGATCAAGATTGAAACTACTCTCATGTTGGAAATTAGGTGATATTTTGATGGGAACACAACGGCCCATACCTGATATCCAGCCGCGATCATCTTATTCATATTTGACATGCATGCAGAGAAAGCAAAAATCGCCCCTTCAACTATGCAACCAACATCGTTTTCCATCCTCTGATTCCACTGGGTTTTCAAGTAGGTTTCCGTTAACTCGAAAGGAATGCAAATCGAGTTGATTATAAAATCGGGAATGATGATTGCAAGGATTATTCTGTAGAAGGGAGATTTTCATAACGATTTCGACCGAACAATTATTGAACCACACCACAGATTCCCAAAGAATCCAAGACAGCACAATAAAATGCTGAGAATATACCAAGTTAAGATATCTTCTAAAGACTTGTTCTGTAACATAATAAATGTCAGAGGAAGCACCACTTTTAGAAAAGAGGGCAATCTCGACAACGATTGGCTGGTGGAAATGCCTGTTTCCTGTTAGACAGGAAAAGATGCCAGAGTATTGGTAACTAATTCATTTGACAATCGTTACAAGACATTCCAAACCGTTGAAAAGGATATTCAATTTTTATGACGGTAATTAATTTTTTCTTTATTGTTTTCATTCTCACATTTCCAAGGTATCCATTAAACTTCAACGAACACTTTGAAAAGTAACAGTTGGTTCTGTCTTAAATCTCACGCCATGAGACCGAGATATTATAATATTTTATTAATAAAGAAAACTTGCGAAGAAAGCAATGACTTGTGAAGGGCAAGTGCCAGACACTTCGAATAACTCTTAGCCTTTATACTTTACTCTTATATAATTATACTTCTATTTCGTTTCGATAATGAATAAATATTTTGAATTTGATAAATAATGTCATAATAAATTTTGAAATGGTTTTAATTTTCCATTTTCGGTTACCATAAAAAAAGTTTAGTAAATTTTTAAAAAATTAATTAATTTTTAAATTTCCTAAATTAATTTTAAAAATAAAATTGCACATTTTCCTTTCAAAAAAATGTTTTTATTAAAGATTATTAGTAGTAGTAGTTATTAGTCCCGCATACCCGACCCCTATAAATATATTTTTTCCTTCGTCACTATCATCCATTCACTCAAAAAATACTTTTGAGTAGGATTAACGAGACTTGATTTTTCAAAAAGTACAACATTTTAAAAAAGTAATAAATTTGAAAAAATAGAAAAAATAATCTTCTGGAATTATCCGTTCCAACAGGAAAAATATGGAAGTAATCAATGTTTCTCAAAAACTGTTATATAAATATATATTATTAAAATAAATAATTCTGAAAAATGTAAAAAAAATAAAACAACGACCATCAAAAAATTTAAAAATTATCAATAAAAAATATCAATAAATTTTAAATAATTCGATAGACATTTACAATCAGAAATAACAAATAATAATTTTTTATTAATTTGTAAAGGAAAATACTCAAGTGAATTAAAATTGAAATCTTGATATTCCTTTTAATAAAAAAAAATTTACGGGATCTGTTCACAATTTATCACGAATTAGAACTGATGAAAAATAAAGGGATAAAACATCAAAATATTTTGATTTATATTGTTTCATTTAGAAACCATTTTAAAGTGTAATACACAAATAAATCTTATGAAAAGTAGTCTCAGTTGATTTACACGATTATATTGTCATCTGTGATTGATACACTACCTTCACTATTAAATATCGTTACTTTATTGAAGTCGGATTTAAACGATTATTATTTGATTGTCAAAATACTTTTATTATATGTATTGCATCTTCTTCACATTTTTTCGACATCATCGTTTGAAAATAAAATCATGTTAGACTTAAATAAGTTTAATAATTCAAAATGAATTAAAATTACTAAATAAACATTTCTGAACAAATTTTATTTCTCCTCATTTAATAGATGAAAACAGTCCGATTAACCGATCATCTGTTGGATATCCAATAAAAAATAAAATAAAATAATAATTGTGAAAATAATGCAAGTTTGCTGCTTAAAACTTAATTTTAATTCTTCCGTAGCGGCTCACCAATCATCAAATCAAAAAACGTAGAAGATGCTATACCACAACTATTTTTCAGTTTTCTTGTATTTTCCATTACCATTTATCTTCCGGTCCAAGAGTAGTTTAGATATTGATTCTCCTTCTTCAAAAAATATATCTACATGTATACATTTAAATTCTAAATATCTGCCTTTTCCTTAATTAATGTCTGATACCATCGAACTTTTCGATATTTTTTTAGAAACGCTTGACATTGCAATGTTAGGTTTATGACGAAAATTGTTAAGTACAGTTTTTCTTAGTGACGTATCAAAAAGAATATATTATCAACAAATCAAATTGATCAAAAATAATAAGAATAACAGAAAAAAATATTTTTTTTTTCATAATGCATCACCTTTTTGTTATTTATTTTTTATTATTATTATTACTATTTTACTATTGATTTACTGAATTTTTGATAATTTATGTGATTAATTTTTTGTTTATTGATTTCGTTGAATAATTAAAACAATAAAATGATTTAAAACAAATGATCAATTATTGTTAAATTAAGAGAAACTGGAACATAAATTATCAATAGAATTTATCAATTTTAATTTACAGTATTTATGTCCAAATGAAAATGAGTGAAACCATTTTTTCGTGTAATATTGAGAAAGGTTTAATATTCGGTTGTAACAAATTCTCGTGATTTTATAAATTTCTGTTTTGTTTAACTGCAATATTTTTTATTGAGTGCTATTTTTATATATTTGAATCATCTTTTTCTGCTTCGCGAAATTAAAACAATCCTATTCAATGACCGTTAATTTTTTAATTTTGTTTTCACTTTAGAAACACAATTCCAAGTTCAAAAAACAACATAATTTTTTTTATTTACTTTTAACAAAGGCCAGAATGTTGCCGAAGTAGTTCAAGATATCTGGACTGTTGCATGGAGCATTGATGAAGAATGCTGCTGAAAAATTCTGATAAGAAAATTTCAATCTTTAAGACATCCCGTAGCCGTTGACCATCCATTTTCGAAGAGGACAAATTAAAAGCAATTTTATTGGAGAATGGTTGTTCTTTTTTTCACCGAGAAATAGCTAAGAAAATGAAAACCAATGCAAAGACAATCTTCAATCAATGGAAATTTCCCAAAAACTGGAAATTTTAGTGCCTCATCACTTCACATAAAAACTAAAACATGATCGCCTTGTGATTGCTGCTCAATACCTCGCTCGACTTCGAACTACAGACTATGTCGAAGAACAATTTCTGCATAGAATCGTAAGAGGAGAGATAATTGCTTAGATATAGATTAAGATATGTATTTGGTGGGATTATATATTGGGAAATTCTTCCAAGGACCAGAGAAATGATAAAACTATTATATATTCCACTTACAAAGAGTAAATGAGGCTTTTAAGCAGCACAAAAGTCGAAAAGCTAAAGCTAACTTCTCGTATATCCTTCATATTTTCCGGACTTATCTGCAACGGATTTTCATCTTTCCACAACAAATGATGGGTCTTATATTCCTTTATGAACCTTAAAAAGAGCTGGATTCTTTATGACTAAGCCAAAGATTTCTGAAATTGTGAATTTAACAAACTGGAGGACAGGTGGTAGCAGATCGTTGCCAGTGATGGATACCATGTGTCCGACTAATTTATTATCATTTTAGAATAAAATGTGTTGATTGTTTGTGAATAAATATTAAGAAAAAGTGGAAGTGTTTTGATGCATTTTTGAAAAGGTCATAGAATTCTTTAAAATCCTTTTGTCGACAATTGCACAGAAACTACTTCATAACGATACATTGAATTAAGAACTCAATCGTTGGTGATATTCCATAGTATTCTTTGAGTAAACCTTAGCCATATGGTCTTCTGGAAATTTCGTAGTCAGTCCATTGAATAATGACACAGGTACAGTATACCAGCAAAATCAAACTCCGAAAAGGTACAACACAATGCTTGAAAGATGCCAAATTATAATATTTTGGAAAACCTCGTAAAACTAATACATCATTGTTAGAAGAATCAACAATTTTAGAAAAGGAATCAATCTTGACGATGATTGGTTGGCAGATATTTCTTCTTCCTCTTAGACAGGAAAAGATGCTAAGGAGTATTTGTATTAATTTCATTTGCTGGGGAATTGAAGGAAAATCCAATACAGAGCAAAAAATACGATTTTTTGTCAGTAAATATATTATTATTAATATTAATAAATATAAATATTTAATTGACAATGGTAAACGTCTAAGAAAATAATTGGTTGTCATGAAGTATTGGATCTTTCTAAAAATTCTGGATTATAATTTTCTCTTACATTACAACATTCATCATTTTTTATCAAATGATAGAAATCAATAATTTCTTTATATTTGTCGTCCAGTCATTCCATTTTATTAAGGGAACTTATCCCAATTTCATTTACAACTTCTCGTCTAAAAAATTGTTCACTTCCATAAATGATTTTGTTCTAACCATCTTTTCAAATCACAGTTCCTAACTTTGTCCAATGGTTTTAGTGGTAAATTTCTTACTTTTTTATACATTATACTTGGTTGTGTAAGGTAACATCAAATCTTGAAACTAGAATATGGCAAACATTAATCGATTTCTTACGATTTACATTTACACCACTGTCCTTCAGATTGCTTATTTGTCAGTTCAATCTTAGCTTATGCCCCGAAATTTACCTTAGGTTTCGGTCTTTTGTAAATTGACTTTCTAAGTTACCCTTTATTGCAAAGACCAGTAATACAAGTCTTAGATTAATTGTTTATTTCAGAAATTCTTATATAAATCCAGTCTCAGTTTCGTAAATATAGAACTTTTAAATTTTGCATTCAGCCTTCTTAATTAAATAAATAAATTAAAAAGAATCAAATTTAATAAAATATATAACATTTATTTAAAATCTCGTATGGTGATCAATAAATTTGAAATAGTGATAAAAATATATTTGAATATTTAAACAAATACTTTTCTTAGTGGTTTTAATAAAAATAAGTTTATTTCATTGAAAAGTTAATATATTTCTTAAATACAACAAATTTAAAGAGACTAAAAATTTTGGTCATCAGTATCCGAACAATCTAAGGAATTGTTTTCGTCAACTTGGATTATCTGAGTACACGATAATTGATAAAAATCGTTTATTGAAGAAATCAAGAAAATTCTTACAATCAAATATTTAAAACTCAATTAAAATTTTTAATAAAACATTATGCATATTATAGAATCCGTTTGAATTCATTAGACTCTGTTTTAAAAGGGTTTGTTTGTGAGATAAATTGAGAATTGGTCGGGGGACCTAACTCAGTGGTCAGAGCAGTTCATGCGCATGTGAAAGGTCCTTTCTTTCCATGAATTTGACATTTCTCCAAGTAATTTTCAACTAACATCGTTAACATTAAATTTTTTACTGCTTATATATTTAAAATTTTACTTTGAATGATATGGAAAATGAAGTTTTATCTTTAGGGATAACACAGCGGTCTGTACTCAATATCCAATTGTCTATCTTATATCTTCATATTCATATTCAATAATAGCATAAAGCCAATACGGGTTCTCGTTTTCTGATTCAGTTTTTTATGGAACAGATGTTTATTTTCAATTCTTTTAACTCTTTACTCATTTTTATTTCTTCGATTATTATCTTTTTCTCTCTCTTCATTTAGTGAAGACACATTTTTCTTATTCTATTTCTCCATTGCTCAATGTGTTACCTTTCAAACATTTTTCTCTCAAGATTCAAGTTTATTATCAGGTTAGTAAGAAAATAATAAGTAACCAGGGAATCAATCGAAGTATAATAAGAATAACATCTTATTTTGGAATCGCAAAATATATTTTACATTTCATTTGGTTTTACTTCACTAGTATTAATAATATTTTCACGTGTATTGCTTGTTGAATTCATGCTAGTAAAATCTCCATTACCAGAATACACTGTAGGAGTTCAAATCTTGCAATGGTGATGCACATCCCAACCTTGGCATCAACAAAGCATTTTTTTGAGTACAGAAAAAGTGCAAAAAATATAAAACTGATTAGAAACATTTAGGAGTGGAGATAATGTTCTCGACAGTTTTGGAGACTCCTATCAGTACCAAATCTACCAAAATCATCGACAATCGTCAATCCAGTAATCAAACATATTCATATTTTTCGATTAAGAAAGGACAGGTTAGTTGACTGACCAATATAAAAAGGGAATCACAATTGAGAGATTTGCCAAAATACAGTGTGAGCAAATTCTATTGATAAATTATAGTTTATTATTTGGAAGTAAAATATTATTGTTGAGTCTGAAGAACATTCATCGGTAAATTGAGAGTAGCCTTTCTTTATTTTGTTAAATTTTATTTTATAAGATTCGTCAAAATTCAACGATAGCTCGTGCATAAGCACTCTAATTGGGCTTATCTAACGATCCAAAGACCTATCGTCAGTAGGGGGAGAAATTTTATTTTTCGAACACTAATATCTCAATTCTTATTTATTGATTAATCGATTTCTAACAATGATTTATTAATTTATTTTTCTTTAATATTCAATATTAAATTCTTTCATAATTTGATTTGTGCAAACTTATTTTGTGGTTTTCACCTATCGTGTTTGTGTCGTTATTATATAAGATTGATTGTTTTGATTGGTTGAAAATAATCAGAAGTCTTCAATTATTCTTTTCTACTCAATCATCTCTTTTTCTCTTTTTTCTCTTTAATTTCCTCTTTTATTTCATTAATTATTTTTTACTTAAATAATATTTTTATTATTAAAAATTATGTATTTTGATTTTCCTACACCAATAATATTTTTAAATTTTCTTCTCACTCATTTTATAGGAAAATAATTTTCTTATCAATAATAAATAAATATTATAATTACAATATGGACATTATATTTATAAAACATGTTTTAAACAAAAATACATGCTTTATAAAAATAAATATTTAAAAATATTAAAATATTTAAAATCGTCGATAATATATAAAATCTTGTTAATAATTAATAACTTTAAAGATGTGTTAAATTTTATTGCAATATTTTAATTGATATTAATATAGGATTCCCATGGATTGATTAAATTTGATTGAATATTGAATAATTGAACACAAAAAATTATTAAAAATTCTGTACTTATCAATTATAAAACGATATATATAAACACTAGAAAGATCTGGAATCTTCCCTTGGATGGCAAGTTCGTCATATATTTCAAGCTACATAGATCATGTATTTCGTAATAATGTTAATACAAAATAAAATAATCTTTATAGCAATTTTTTTTTCCTTATAAAAACTTTTTATGATTTTAAATTAAGTATGAAGAATATATGAATGTAAGAATATTCTTCAGAAATGTTGTTTTCAATTAAAAGATTTTAATAATTTTGTCCCTTATTAATTCATTGTACGAAGAAGACAAAAAACAAAGGAGAAGGTGGGATTGTTTTGGTTCAATCAAACACGTTATTAAGAAGGCAATTAAATAATTGAAAAGAAACGTATAAATTTTTTCAGTGCACAAGAAGCCAAATCAATATCACATTAATAAATACAATAGACAGAGGGCAGTTAAAAATCATTTTTTTAGAACTTTTATTAAATTATTTTTTAAAACTACTTCAAAAATTGACAAAGTCAACAGTTACAAGATGATTTTTCCCTAAAGCTGGTGAGAAAGAAAGTTTTTTTATAGATTTTCTCATATAAATGAAAAAGTATTCCATCGAATAAGTTAAAAACATGTAATAATATGTTTCTTTTGTAATAACTCACCGATAGGGCCTTTTAATTAGTTTCATGCATAACATGTAAAATACTTACCAACCAGCCATAGTTACTCCTTCAGATTTCTATCCGTTCCGGTCATCTGCACATGTAATTGATGCGTAGCAATTCAAAATTTACGAATATATCCAAAAATGGAACTGAATATTTCGTTTCAAAACCAGAGAAATTAGTCTATGAAGGTATTCAATAATTAACTGGAAGATTGGAGAAATGGCTACCAATGTGGATTTCTTTGAATAAAAGATTATCAAGAATGTTTTGAAATTATCATGCATTTATTATTAAGCAGTATGCATTATTTATTTCTGCCCCTGGTATGTGATTGGAGATTTAAGCAAGAAAAAGATATGTTCTTAAGATAAAAGATAGTTCTTAACAATTGCAATGTAGTAGTTGATTGCTGCAGAAATTTCATTTTCGCTTGTGATACTGATCCAAATTCACCCAATTGTTCATCATCAATTATTAGTTATGATTAGTCATAGTGCTTTCAATGTGATCCTGAAACCAAACGACAGAACTTGTAATGAAATTCTAAAAGCTCTCCAGAAATTTCGGCTTTAAAAATCAAAGAATAAAAGCTTCCTAATTATGTTTTTTAATTTTGATTGAGTCATTTAAAATGAATTTCATCTTTGTGATAAAAAAGTCAATGTTGTTTATTACGAATATCTCATGTATCGGCTTTTGAAAATTATTCACAAAATTAGGCTTCAATACAGTACTAAAGGAAGGTGAAGTTCAGTGAATGATGACACATCTTCTCAAAACTCAATAATCGTAAAGATTTTTCTGGCTAAAAATCAGTAATGATGATCAACTATTCTCCATATTCACCAACTATTCCCATAGCTTAAAGCCATATGTATAAGAAGGAAGTTTAAAGATATTGAGGTTACTCAGACAAATGTTACAAGCGAAATAAAGATTATTCAAAAAGGACTTATGCGCTTTTTATCAAAAACAGGAATAATCAAAACTACAAATGAAATTATACGATATCAAATCGATTTAGGAACACAACTTTTATTACGATGTGAAATAATGTGTCATATTAAATAAATCATTGCTAAGTAAACAGTAAATCAGAATTCACTTTGAAGAGATCGGATTTTCCAAGACCTTGTTATTAAAACGTTTCCATGCGGTTTTGATAACATCCTTGGATTTCTTTATAATGTTATGGTCGAGGATAATGTACAACATCTGAAAAGTATAATTATATATATAAATACGTTTTATACTAAGCTTGCTTACCGGTGATATGCCATAGGATGCTCTGATGGCAAACCTTAGCCACATGTTCACCCGCAATCTCTGTCTATACTCCGTCCAAAATATAATGACACAGATACAATATAAAAGCATAATTAACCCAAAACCCAAACAAACCTTTGTGTTCTTTAGTGCGTTGTTTCTTTTATTTAACTTTGATCTTATCATCACAAGTCTAACTATGATGGACATATAGAATAAAAAGCTTATGATTACTGGGAAAAGGTAGAGAACCGAACTTTGTATTAAATTTACCACATAATTTAGATATTTTTCGCTGCAGTCCCCAAAAATTGGATGTATGATGTACCAGACAAAAGTGTTAATACCACAAACAAAAAATAGAAAACCCGGAGCTAAAGATATGCTTAAGATGAGTATTGTAACTATTTTCATATTGGAAATTAAGTAATATTTTGAGGGAAACACAACTGCCCAGACCCGATATCCAGCTGCGATCATCTTGTTCATATTCGACATGGATGCAACAACATTAAAAATTATCCCTTCAACAATGCAACCCAATTCGTTTCCCAACGTCTCATTCCTATAGATTTTAAAATAGGTCTGAGTTCCTTCGAATGGGATGCAAATTGCATTAGTTGTGATATCGAGAATGATTATGGCAAGAATTATTCTGTAAAACGGAGATTTCCATAAGGATTTAGACAGCACTATTACTGAACCACACCACAAATTTCCAAAAACTCCGACAAAGGAGATCAAAAGACTCAAAGAATACCAAGTTAAGATATCTTCTTGAAACCTGTACCCTGTCATAATAATGGTCAGAGGAAATATCGATTGTATAAAAGGAGTCAATCTCGACGATGATTGGTTAGCAGAAATTTCTATTCTGTCTTGGACAATGAAAGATGTGAGAGAGTATTTGTATTAATATCATTTGACAATGATTCCATTGCCATCAAAAATATTTACTAGAGTCCAACTTAAGATGCTGATTATTGGATCTCTTGGGACGTTACATCCGGATGCAATAGACATTCTAATCAATATTAGAATCCCAGAAAGGAAGTAAAATGCACTCTTAAAGTCATGTGCAATAACAAATATTGAGTAATCGTCGAAGATTTGGAACTTCAATGCTACTAGATATTTGTTCAATTTTATAGAGTGAAAAAAATCAATTTTTCCGCTGAATACAATTTATCATAGATCTATGTTAGTTGTTTATATCTATGGCACCTGTTCATATTTATTTAATTTATGCGCCTTGTATACGACAAATTTGTTTTATAAATAAAATATTATATATGTTTAAAGTACTACAAAAATAAGTACCGTAGATACTCGAATATAAGTCGAGGTTTTTTTCTTTAAAATTTGATGAACAAATGGGGTTGACTCATATGAGTCATAGCAGTTTTAACCAATGTAATGGCTGTATTTATGCAATTAATCACGTTGTATTCATAATTGAATACTGGTTATCATTTATGTTTCGTTGAATCGGATGATGACGACTTCTATTCAGACCACATGATTAATGAGCAGGCATTGCAACTTCTTCAATCAGACTCTGATTCCGAATTTTGTGGTTTTTAATAAATGTTACCCATGATGCCATGTTTGTAACATAAAAATATAAATATTATCACGAAAATTTTGCAATAAAATATCAAAAGATTGACATTTTCCTTGTTATTTTATGTTATTTTCCAAATGTACGAAATAGGAAACTACCCAGGTATATATTTTTACCTCGACTTATATAAGAGTCATACGGTTTTTCACAGAATTTCCCATTTTCCCCCTCGACTTATACACAAGGTCGACTTATATTCGAGTATCTACGGTAATGACTTCACATGAAAAGAGATACACGAATATTATGGAGCACATTTCGTAGGTTTCATTTTTCTACAGTGATTTTTACATTATAAACCAAACTCATTTAAAAAGCCTCTAAAATTAAAAGATTTGTTAATAAATCAATATTATTTGTTTTAAAAAGATTTTAAAATACCATTTAAAATGTTTCTAGAAAAATATATCCATTGTGGTTCAAATAAAAATTATTCATAAAAAGATTATAACAAACTCTTGATTCTGTGTGAAGTTGGAATTCCTGTAGGTAGGTATCCAATCATTCCCAGTTGAAGATACATATGACTAGGTTGTTGAACCTTGTCTTTAGTTAACTTAATGGAAGATATTTTGACCATATAACCTGGTTGTGAAGTTCGCACAATATAGGTTTAAAAACATCATGTAATAATTTCAAGCCTCATTATTAAAAACAAACCTTTTTATTATTTAATAAAACTGGAATAATTTATTTTCAGTTATTTTATTTATTAATGGACGAAAACATAAAAAATATCCTTTGTTAATCTAATTTCAAAATCCATAAGGAAATCACCTACTCAAATTCGAATTCGATCTTGACAAATCTCTCTAAATCATATATTGACACATTGTACTACTTTTTATTTTAATAACACCATTATTTATTGCATTGTAACTATTTTACTACTTTGAAAATAATAAATATTAATTTATATTTGAAAAATAATATTTTTATATAAGATATAACACATAAATATCTCACTATGTAATAAGCAACAAAATTAAATTCTATTTCATTTAAATAACCATCGATGGATCCCACATATTTTCACCACCTAGAAACTGTATTCGAGATCCAATTATCATAAAATTTGGACATCTTGGATACATGAAAAAGAATATGATGATTTTGATATACAACGAAATGATGTAAATGTTTACAAAGCTGATCACATCTCACAGATAAGTCAAGCAATTATTGAAAACGTTTTTGATGAATTGAATTTTGTAAGAATTCCTCGTGACCAATACACGGCAGCCACTTTTTCATCAATTGTTAATTTATACCATGTGCAACTAGAAATACTCTTCTTTCACAGCCAAATATTCAAGCAATATCAACTTATACTAGGGCGCAATGATACTTCAGTCCGACATATGGATAATCCTATACTTTAGTGGCGCCAAAGTAGGTCAAATTTTAGCTTAATATTATTTTAAAATAATATATTTAAAAAAATATAAATTATCATGAGTAGATTTAAATATTAATTATTTATTCTGATATGAAATTAAATTTTTATGTATTTATATTTATATTTTATGAAATTAACAAATAAAGTTAACCTAAAAATTACACGAATTTCCTAAATTTACCAAAAATTAAATATATATTATACTATATAAGCGAAATGCAAAAAATTGACCTACTTTGGCGCCACTAAAGTATAGGATTACCGACACATGATTGGGCCTTATAAATTCTTAAATTATGTCTGCTGGTACCACATATGACTTAAAACACTTTCTAAATTTCTTTCTACAAATTTAAATAAATTTCGTTTGAAAATTGCGCTAAAAATATGGATAAATGATAGAGCTTAAATTATTGAGATCATTTTATTTTTTATCTGTGGAAACTTTTTAATAATTACTTTTCAGATAATTAGACGACCATTCAAACTTGTTAAAGTATTTAAACAAAGTCAAATTTTATGATCAAATGTCAGATACATTAATGTTGTAAAGAAGATTAATAAAAGCACCGAAAAATTTTAATCATATTTATATTATAATGTAGTAGCTTTAATAAAATTATAAAATAAAAAATAATTATTTTTTAAAATTTAATTAAAAGTATATTATAAAAATAATTTTGTTTAAAACGTGTTTTGTAAATATAATTATTTTAAAATGTTTTATAATCGTCATGATAAAAAAAATTTATACAATTAATAACTTAAAGATATGTGAATTTTTATTGATATTAATATAGGATTCCCATGGATTGATTAAATTTGATTGAATATTATGTAATTGTGAAGACATTAGTAAATTATTAAAAATCTTATACTTTTGGATTATAAACCGAAATTTGTTAATATGATGACTACCAGGGATCTTTTGTAGGATGGCCATTTCGTAATATATTTCGAGATACTGCTGTAATGATATCCATCCAAACAAAAAATACTTTTTACACACTTAAAAATTGAGCGCAGAATAAAATTTATTTATTTTTGTTTAAAAAATTTTTATAATTTAAAATATGAAATTATTTAAAAAATAACGATATCCATCACAAAGATTTTGTTCAAGTAAAGTCTTTTAATAATTTTCTCTATTATTATTTATTGTTAGAAGACGACAAATAACAAAAGAAGGAAGGGGAAAATATTTAGATCTGTGAAAGACGTTATTAAGGAGGCAATTAAATAATTGAAAAGAAACGTATATATTGTTTTAGTGCACAAGAGGTCAAATCAATGTCATGATGATAAATACAAAAGGAAGAGGGTCAGTTAAAAATCATTTTTAGAACCCCTATTAAAGTATTTTAAAAATTATCCAAAAAAGAAGTTAAAAGATGATATTTCTCTAAAGCTGATGAGAAAGTTTTATTTTATAGATTTTATGTTAAGTGAAAATTTTTTCATTTAATGATGAAAAATAATTTTGATTCATAACAACACACCGATAGACGCTTCTAAATCACTTACAGACCTAATCATTGAGGTATTCAATTGCCAGCCATGTTTACTCCTTCGATTAAAGAACCTGGATCGTCAACATACATTTCGATATACCTAAAGGAGCCTGAATGAATTAGACTTTTATAAGAAGTTGGGGGGGTGATGGTATATAATGAAGGTAGATGGTATAATAAAATTGAAAAATATTATACAAAGCCTGATGACCGTAACATGGAAGGTTGAATTAGTGAGAGATTCTAACTATTCTTATGAGATATTGTCTATTTGAATCTCATTGAGGATAATAGTCAATGTTCAAATTGATATTCCCATTATCCTGCTCTATACTAGCTGATAAATGACCATGAAATTCGGCAGAAATCTAGTTATGACGATTGATTATCCATATTGTTGGCGATCCTGTAAGGTAAATATCCACCGACTGTGTAGTGAGTTATTATCACTGACTAATCTTCGCGTTCCCCTAAACCTGAAGATGAATGTTACTTCAAATATATATAAATCTAAAACAGAAACAAAAAAGATGACAGCTGAAAATTATCCGATATGGAATGGTTTGAAGAAGAAAAGGTTTAATAGGACGTAAACTAATGTGTCATATTAAAAAAATCGTTGCAAAGTAAATTATGGTCCCAATAATAAATAATAATAAACAAATTATAATTTATCAGATCACAATCAAAGTGAAAAGCATTCTTAGATCTTTATTATTTTAACTCCAAATATGCTATCATGGTTTCGAAGGAAATTGAGGATCCAAATGCTCAGCTCTAGAATATATAAATACCTCAGCAACAGACAAAATATAAACTTTTTTCTCTAAATTAAAAAACTCTTAAAATGTTATCAGAAATGATAAAAGATGAAGGTCGGAAATGTAAATGATCATGCAGAATTCACTTCGAAGACGTTGGATGTTCCAAGACATTGTTATTGACATGCTTTGTGGCTCTTTTGATAATATCATTGGATTTCTATATAATGTTTTGGTCGAGGATTATGTACAACATCTGAAAAGTATAATTATATATATATATAAATACGTTTTATACTAAGCTTGATCACCGGTGACATGCCATAAGATGCTCTGATGGCAAACCTTAGCCACATGGTTGCCCGCAACTTCTTTCCATAATCCTTCCAAAGAAATATGACACAAATACAGTATAACACCATACTCAACCCATAACCCAAGCAGCCCATGGTTCACTTTAGTGCGTTGTTTCTTATATTCAAATTTGAACTTATAACGAAAAGTTTGACTATGATGGATATATAGAATAAAAAGCTTATGATTATTGGGAAAAGGAAGAGAACAAAAACTTGAATGACTCTTACCGAAACACTTCGGTATATTAGGTTTCCAAAAGAGTAATTGCGATTTATAACCATATACTTTAAGAAGTCATAACTTTTTTAAAAATCAACT
>JBBMKC010201817.1:0-13995 GCA_037834085.1 Bipalium vagum | reverse complement strand
AATAATAATAATAATAATAATAATAATAATAATAATAATAATAATAATAATAATAATAATAATAATAATAAAGTATAAATAAATAAACAAAATAACAAAGAGAAAACAATTTAAAAATAATAATGAACATAATATTAACTATAAATATAATATTAATTAAAATAATAATAATTAAATTAAAAATAATGATATTATTATTAATATAAAATTATTAAATAAAATAAAGAAATAAAATAAAATAAAAAATTTTATAAAAAATAATAAGAGAAATATTAAGCAAAATCATAAAAATAATATAGAAAAATATGAAGATGAAAAACATAATAATATTTATAATAATATAAATATTGATATTAATAAAAATTAATAATTATGATAAAAATAATAAAATATAATAATAAAAAATTAATAAATAAATAAAATAATAATAATAATAAAATTAATATATAAAGTTTATAAAAAACAATAATAAAAAAGAAAAAATAAAGTAAAGTTGTGGATCAACAATGTAACTTGACACAACATTTTTTTGTCACATTATGTGGTTGTAATTGATGGTTGTTGTAGTGTCAAGTTGATTTGATCCAAAGTTCTAAAAATAATATTAATATTAATAATGATAAAAATATGATAATAAATGATATAAAAAACTATTAATAAAAGTAAATAGTAATAATAAAAAAAATAAAAAATATAATAATTTTTATAAATAATATTAATAAAATAAAATATTAATAAAAATTAAAACCAAAATAAATTATAAAAGTAAATAATAATAAAAATAATAAATAAAAAAATAATAATATTATTTTGTTAGTATTAAAAAAGATTTCACAGAGATTCACATTTATTGATTGATTATTATTGATTGATTAATAATAATAAAATTAATAATAAAATTAGTGAGAAGATCTACATAAATGATAAAGAGAACGTTTAGTCAATCTTAAAGATTTCTCAAACTGACCACTTTTAAGAAAACGATCCTCGAGAGTCTCTAATCAACCTTTATACCTCCTCCTCCTTCAACAAGGCGTGCTAGATTATTCCAGTGAAAGCACATTTATAACTCACATATAAACGATTCCAATCTGCCTCCCATTTCAGAGAAATAATTCACAATTGACAAGAACTAGTACCTCATCATTGATTTTATTGAAGGTATAGTAAAAGTAAAAAGGAAATTCAAAGTGGATCCGTGCAAGGCTGATTGGGGGGGGGGGGGAGAGGGACAAAGTGTACTTACCTCTCTGGCGACGAAACATTCCACTGGAAACGTAAATATTATGGTCACAGCGAACAGAAACCGTGAGACGTTTATCAGATCGTCCTTGAAGCAGTAGTTCTCCAGAACGTCTCCTGAAAGAGGAATCTCTTAAATGGTCTCATTCAATGTCAAATACACAAATCATTGTTACCCTTTTAATCGTATTACGTTGTTCCATAAAAGTGGCGCCTTTTGTTCAAAAGTCTCAATGGACAGTGTTTATGTGACAGGTCAAAATTTAGTAATAAAAATAAAACCAATCGTTTTGACAGACAAGAGCCCAGCGCTGGAACGTCTGTTGGATTCCTGGTTTTCACCAAGCAGCAGGGTGGAGTCAAGAAATGTCATTGTTTCCACGTGAAGAGCTTCTTCACTTTCAAAGCACCGTCCACGGAGCAAATGTGGCATTGACCGAATCAAATGAAAGTCAGAGGCTGCGACATTTCGCGAGCACAGCGGATGTGGGAATCGTTCAACTCCACCAGTGCTGGTGACAGTTACCAATGATTTCCGCGATATCAGCTTGTAGAAAAGTTTTCTTCCGATTGGTTAAAGAAGTATACTTCGTTATCTTAACTTCATGCAATCCCTTTCGTCGAGCTGAATAAATGTCCGCGTTTAAATTGTTATGAAATGGAACACGTTCAAACAATTGGATTCCATCGAAGTTCCATTGAATTTCCTGTTTTGCTAATTGAATACGACCTAACTTACATCCATGACAACGAAATTTTGAAAAAACGCTCCTTCCTTGGGTCCTATAAAAGGGACTTCAAAATTTCAAGACGTTTATTTTCCAGATTTTCTGAGGGGGGTCATCATGGTCGATTTAAGGAGTTCTATATTTATTGTCAATAGAAACAAGATGTCATTGGATGGAAGACTTCGAGGAACCAACACCAGCGACCAAACGATTCTTTCAAGATATCCTCTTTAAACACAGGTACCCTTCCGCAACCACGTTAACGTTGGAGGCCGGTGTCACCCGAATTGTCCTTTTGTTCATCTAGTATGAATCTTAAACTACTTTAATAAAACGGACTGTTTCTGATGCGGACACAATTATCTTTCCGACCAGGTTGCCAATTACTGACACCTCACATCAGAGTGTCCCAAAAGTTCGTGGTCACCACAATGTGAAATCAAAACAGGTATTTGTTATGACACTCACAACATGAATCAATCTTCAAAATATAATCCGGTGTGCTTAATTGTCTATAACCATCTCCCAGTTTATCGTACCTCTTATCGTACCATTCATGTGCCTCTCTTTGGGCTTTGATACAAAATATCGGTGATACCGGTGAACCATGGAAAGAAAGAGGTAATAATCCGACGGTGCAATGTCCACACTATATGGTGGATGTGGTATTACCTCAACCTCCTCTAGTTCCTATATTATATTTTTTGTTTGACAACTAAGATGTTCACGA
This sequence comes from Bipalium vagum, assembly GCA_037834085.1. NCBI lineage: Eukaryota > Metazoa > Platyhelminthes > Tricladida > Geoplanidae > Bipalium > Bipalium vagum. The sequence goes on along the minus strand of JBBMKC010201817.1, from coordinate 11,295 downwards.
GAATTGTGCTGCTGTAACAATGCACGTTTCCTGGTTATTAGAGCTGGGTGTTTGACCGCCAGGATTTCACGCATACCTTGCAGCTGCTCAACGTAAGACTGGAATGTTAGATGTAGGTCCATTTGAAACCAATTCAAAGTTTATTTAACCCTCCAAATTCCACCAAACTCACAACAAAATCTTGTGTTCAAATCATTGACGCTTGGCAACCGATATGGGAGTCTGATTAGGGCGTAGATCCGTATTGCCCAAATTGAGTTTTTTAAACCATTTGACAGCTGCGCTTTTACTGACGAATATGTCTCCTTCAAATTCACATATTTCCACTGCAGCAGATCTGGCCCTGACATAATCCGTTTTTCCAATAATGGGGTAAAAGGTTACGAACAGTACAGTTTTTCTAAACTTCTTTCATATGACTCGGTAATAGGAAGAAAAAAATATTAGATCAATATTTTATATTACCAGCACATATTACTTGTTATCGTGTCTTTTCAAAATAACGGCACACAAGTTTAATTTATTATTAGGATGTTTAAACAATTTACCTTTAAATATTATTACAATTTCCAAAAGTGACCCTAATATTTTCCAGTCATATTTAGCGCTTAAAATATATTATTAAAACAAATTGATATAAAAATTCTTAGGGTTATTTTCCGAGGGTTAAGCAAATTTTAAAACAATGATAAATTATTTTAAATTTTTTCATACACAAAAGATATGGTTCATTTAAGTCTTAATAACAGAAAACGGCATTTTCATTGGACAACATAATATCAATAATATCTATTATTATTATTATTATTATTATTATCTTTCAGAAAACATAAAATCTTAATAAAATTGAAAGATTTTCTCCTTAGCTCTACTTTTAGTTGATCCTGTTCTCCTGAATATTCAATCGATTGATAAATCATCCACGTATACCTTCTTCTGGCCTCTAATTTTGCTAGATATCGCCTATACCAATTTTGAATTAGAATTGCTGCTTTAATGGCTGAAATTAACTAAAACTTTAAGATTTATAAAATCAAAATAATCAAACATGTCTATTGAAATTTTTATTTTTTCTTAATTATTATTTTAAAAAGTGTTTCGAAGTTAATCTGTTTCAGTTACATTTTTGATAAATATACCAGAAAGAAAATTATAGTAATAAGATCATTTTATTTATATTTTTACAAAATTTCACTAACATTTCAAAGTGCTCATCATTTTTATAAAGAATAAATTTTTATATAATAATTATTAATAATAAATTTTTTATAATCAAAAAAATTTATTATAAAACCAATTTTCTGTCTTGTAAATTTTATTTCATCACAAAGGGAACATGATACACAAATAATTTTAATTTACTTATTTTATAAATAAAACTATTATCAATATTATTATTATTTTGCTGTATTTATAATACAAAAATATTTCGTAACAATAATAATATACAATAATTATATTACTCAATGAATATATATTTCATAATATATTTTGCTAATAATTTTTTACTTTATTTTCATTTTATTTTGCAATAATTGATTATTTATTAATTTTTTTTAGCATGAAAGCACATATTATCTATTAGATCTAGGTTTATAATAATTTTTAAAGATTCTTTAATAATTAAACAGCTTCAATTTTTATTTCTCGATTATTTAGAATTTCATTAAGCTTCTTGCATACAACGTTTATTATACAGTGATGAAAAATAGAAAAATTAAATATTCCATACTTTAAAGACTTGATAATAATAATAATAATAATAATAATAATAATAATAATAATAATAAACATATTCATAAAATATAATAATAATATATCCATGATAATTAACATATACATTTTAAAATCCATATAATGCGAAAAAAAACAAAAATATAATAAAAAAATGATATTTTTAAAATAATTTTAAAAAATTAATTTTTCAGTATAAAAAATTTTTCTATCATTTATGAAAATTAAATTATTCATGTTTAAACTTTTCATAAAAGATATATAAATTTTTTAGATTTTTAAATTGAGGCAAAATTTGAAATAATAAAAAAATCAAAATCAAAAATAAAAAAATCTAATTAATCTAAATAATGAAAAACCACAAAATCACATAAAACGATTATCTCACATATTGGTCCTGTGTCGCCAGCCGTATACCCCTTTTTAGGTGGTTGATTTGCTTTGTTACAATTGTCATTAATATTTTCTATAAATGTGCACATTTAAAGAATAATAAAATAATTTTGTTTAAATCTTTTCTAAATTATTACAACCAAAGAAACTACATTAATTTGTTTTAAATTTTCAAATATTTATTGTAATAATATTTGATTAATATAAATAAGATAAACAATATTTTTATATTATTTTATTAAAAGATTAATAAGAGTATTTAAAGGTTTTCTATTCGTTATTGTTTCGGAGTACTAATATATAGATTAAAGCTAGGTACACCGGTCATACTTAGCCGGGTTACTTAGAAGGCATATCAAGTATATTAAATAATATTTTATACTCTCTTAAGCCTTGCGAGATCGATAGACAAGATTTTGAGAATGTCCAAAAATTTTTCCCGGAGATTGGAAAGTTTAGAAAATATTTCAACATTAAAATTCCATATTCAAATAGATAATCTGGAAAACAACACTGAAAAATAAATAAATAAACATTTATATATACGTGGTGTGGATAAAAAGTCTTTAAACCCTTACAGAAATAAAATTAAGTTCACTTTTCTGATTTAGACAATTAAATATAAAAAAATTTTTATTGAATTTATTTTAAATAATAACCGTTGTTTATGGCGCTTTCTTTAAAAAGTACTAGCAAAATTTGAATTTCGGACCGTTAGTCATTTTCTGTTTCTCAGGAGTACAAAATATAAAGAAAAGGAAAATTCATAGAAGGCTACTATTTATAATTGGATGAGAGATTTTTCTTCTTCTTGATGAAGAAAGAAGTGGACGACCATATGAAATTGACGAGATGAAATGCAGAAAATTAAAAATAATTGTGGAAAAACAAAGATGGATTACAAAGAGAGAGATATCTACAGGAGTTAATTTAAACAAATAGTCTGTACAGAACATGCTGGAGACCATTGGAATCAGAAAATTTTGTAGTCGATTTGTTCCATGTTTTTTGACAGCAGATGTGCAATAAATGTGACTGCAAAAGTATATTTTACACAGCAAACGTGAGTCTCGTGAATGATTTTTTAGAGGAATTGTATACTGATAGATGCTTGATTGTTGACAAACTGTTGCTCATTGGTATTATTAACAACTGGACCGACTGACTGATTCACTGTCAATAGAAAAGGTGTTATCCTCCTTCACGGTAACAATAGACCGCTCACTTCAAAAGTTTATCGACAAAATATCCGTGAGTTGTGCGATGAAGTGTTGGCTCACCTAGCTTATAGCATTGACACCTCGTCATCAGATTATTATTTTTTTGATCTTTGCAGCAGTTCCTTAAAAGTAAAGGCTTATCGATAATAATGAGGCAAAATCGAGCTTGAAATATGTTTTCGTGAAAATCACGCTAAATATTTTGTCGATGGTATCCAGTCCTTCCCAGAAAGATGGCAAATGATTGTCAATAATGATGGTGAATACATAATCAATTATTTTGTATTAAATATATAATATAATTTTAAAAAGTTGACTTTTGATCGCGTATAACATACATTTCTTTTTGAGATAAATTAATATTATTGCAATTATACAAAATTTTAATTACCCAAAAGAAAGGAAATAATAAATGATTTTTCATTTTAAGATCAATAAAAAAATTTTCGAAAAAAATGATCAAAATAAATAAAATTCTTTCGATTTTATCGTTTTATTTATAATTTTAACAGCGAAATAATTATGTACATTATACTTATAAAAATAGTTTTTCAAAATCTAATAAACATAAAAGACTACCCATAAAATTTCTACATAAACTCTATGCTAGGTCTAAGTGATATTATAACAGTAAGTCAAAATAAACCTATTGATAATATTTTATTTCTTCCAACAAATGTTTAGCGTGGTCAATAAGCGACGAACTAACTTAGGATACCCATTATTTTAAGTTTTGAAAGGAAAAGAAATCTGATAGATCTGAACTACTTGAAAAGGTTAAAAATTGCAAACTGGAATCCTTTAAACATATCTAGACTCTTTAGAGGAATGATCATTTTAAACATTAATCTGAGTCAACAGTGTTTCCTTTAATCTAAACGTCACCACAGTAAGACAAAAAAGGTGCTAGGTCCAATGATCTGGCAGCCCAACCCTTCCAACCCGTCTTTCATAAAAATTTTTGTTAAAAAACCTCGTAAAACACCTAATTAATATGTAGGCAAAAATAATATTTTCGATTTAATTCTGTTACAAAGTTTGTCTAAATAATTTTCTCCATTTACATTCACATAAAAGAAAAACGGACGATAAACAAGAGACATTGAAAGAGCTATCCAAACATTAAATTTTGGATTGGTATCGAACAAAAGTATAATTTCTTAAGGACGTTCAGTGCCCCGAATTCGGCAGTTAAGCCTGCTAACATATCCGTTCAAGGAAAAGGTTGATTCATCAGTGAAAATATGAATAACTTTAATAAGACAAAGTCTTTAAGAAATAGGAAACATAAAAATACTCATTAAATATTAATTATTTGCATTTATCATGCAGAAATAATTTTTTTAAAAAGTTCATTATATTATACACAATTAAACAGCTGAATAAGCGGAGAAAACCATGAAAAATATAATGAAAAGTGTATAAAAAGAAAAATTAAAACTACTTCGTATAGAAATAAATAATCAATCAAAGTCATTGAGAACCCAACCCCGTTGATGAATTGAGCATTTTCACAATATTTTTCAGAAGCAATTGGTCAGTATCAGAAGATTTTTCTATTTTGATATTTTCTTTAAGACATTTTAATTCCTTGGACAAAACTAAACTATTTTTCAAAAATAATTATTTTCAATTCTCTTGAGAAATGAGATTCCTCATATCTTTTATACATAATAATTTTAGCGCAAGATAATTTACTTCAAAATAATCGATATGTCAATTAAACTCCCAAGGAATATTTCTATAATTATCCAAAGTCTTTACAAGATATTACCGAATATCCATTATATATTTTCACATGATCCGGATCATTTATTACAACAACCATTTCTTTCCAATGAAATGGTTTAATACTTAAGGTTTAAAAAAATATTGCTGTAAATCAGCTAATCAAACCTGGAGAATTTTTTAATTATTTTAATTATTTATTTTAAATATTTTAAAATATTTTAAAAGTATGAATGAAATTTTAAAAAAAAATTAACTTATTTTTAAAAAATTTAATAAATAAGAAATTTTTTTTAAATATTATTTGTTTTATCACTTAATAAAATCTATTCAAAAAATGTTTCTAATTCGAAGTATAAACCGATTCTTATTAACAAATATGACAAAAATTTCAACATAACCACACCAACCACGATTAATGGTAATATGGGAAAAATGGTTCAACAAAGATGAGATTCTAAATCAACAATCAGAATCCGCACTGAAAAGTAGACTTTTTTTAATTTTCATTTTAGATTTCGAATCTGTGGAGTCTTACTTCTATTCTATTTTTTTCCGTTTCGTTTTTTCATAATGTTTACTTTTTTCATTTCTTCATAATTTCATAAACTTTAATTTTATAGATAAATAATTTTAAGAAAAATATTTATTTTATACAGCGTATTTATTAATAATGTTAACATACTTGAGTTTTAAATTACAAGTTTAAAAATAAAGGTATTACTAATTTGTTTATACGGATTAAAAGTTTAATAATCCATTTAATTAATTTTAAAAGAAAATGGTTTAGCGTTGTATTGGTCAGTTTTTTTTAATTTGACACATTTTATCTTTTATAATTAACACAGTTTAAGACGGATAAGTATATATGGACAGTACGCGAATATAAAGTGCGCTTAACCGGTTTGCCTGGGTTTATGTGTTACACTCTTTTCCGTAACAGTTACAAAACTATAACAAAATAAAGACTTTCAAAATATAATTTTCTACTGATGATCGTATTCTTTGCCCTCATTTTATCGCTTGGTTCAACTATTCACGTTTTCCTTTTCTTAATTGCCTCCTTGAGGGGTTGCCATTTTCTAAAGCCATATTTCTGATATTCTCATCCTGTTTTACGATACACAAAATAGTTATCAGGTCGCGTTCATCCTTTACAGGTATTTTCTTTCTTGAAATTGTTTTTGTTGGTAATAAATTTTAAATTTATAATTTTTGATTAACAGATAGACAAACAAGATATCTTTTTAGGGCAGGTATCATTTTCTTTGCCTTGTTAGCTTCTATAAAGTATAATATCAATGATAATTCTAAAAAGCTCTAAAAGCTATTGTTTTCTTTGATTTGTTCTTATACAATTTTATAATTAATTCTAACTAATATTTAGTGTTATTTAGACAGCGTAAAATGTAGGTAAATATAAAATTGATTTTAATTTTTTTTAATTTAACTTTTACAATTTTGTGCACTTACTCGGTCAAAATTAATATAAAGTTATCATATTATCCTTAAAAATAATTAAGAATGTACAATAATCCCGATTTTAAAAGCACCTGAAACAGGATATAATGTGATGTTTGTTGAAATTGTGCACTTATCCCGGCTCTCCTGTATATATATATATAGGAAGTTGCTCTTTTAGTTTTTTATTGTAAATATTTTATTTAAGGTTTAAAAATAGTTATTTGCTTTAATATTTGTTTAAGTACTTAAAATAGGTTTTAAAAAATTATTTGTTTTTTGAAATATTGCACCACCCCCATATAACTATTATAGTTATATAAAATAATTAAGTCTGAAAAGCATTCCAAATATTATCTATACTAAAAAGGGAATATAAAAATTATGATTTAAGAAATTAAAAGACTTTTTTAAGAAATCAACTAAATGTTATAATATGAAAAGAAAAAAGAGAAAAAAAAGAAATTATTTGAGATACCACAAATTGAATAATTTGAATACAGCGAATGATCTCAATAAATTGATGTGTTTGAATAATATTAATAAACAATATTATTGGCGAAAATATACAGACTAAAACAAGGTGGATAATTTTTAAAGCTAAAAATATCACTTAATATAATTTTTAGTTCAAAAAACTTTTAATAACACATTAATGATTAATAAGAATTATTTTCAATAATCAATAAAGTGTTAAGAATAAACCTAATGAAAACAAATTATAACTGGTGTCCACTAAAATTTGTTTTATCCTACAAAACAATCATACCCTTTCGATTAATTAAACTTGGTTGTTTTTCATGTAAAAATAAATAAACTCGGTCTATTTGTTGGCATTAAACATCGACATTAATTGTTTGACCGCGTTGAAGACATTTCCAGTGTATAATCACATTTGTTGACCAGGTCATATACATGAAGACGAAAATCTAGAATTATCATACAAGACTTGTTTCTCGTCTAACGTAATTATTCTGTCAATATACACTCATATTAGAGGAATAAAAAATGAAACCAAAACTAAATTCATAAACAAAAACTGCATAAAAATAATTTTACTAAAAAATTATATAATAATTTGAACATATAATATAAATTTTATATATAATATAAATACAAATATTAAAATATAATATAATGATTATATGTTAATTAACCATGACGGAATCCCGACAATCATTTTGTATAATATTTGTCTTAATATTTTCAAGGTTGATAAGAGACTCAAGAAAGTCATTAAATAACAAATTGTGAAATTGATTTAATATATTTATTCTGTTCATTTAACATTAATTATCAATAATAAATAGCAGAACTAGAAATTTTAAAGGATTGTATTCATTAAAGCAAATTGGTGAATTTTATTTCTAAATAGTTTTTCTTAATATCATAATTATAATTTTTGCAAAGTTTTTATAATTATATTATCTGAATTATTTTGTATTAGAGAATTGAAAAAAACCAAGTAATTTTTCAAAAAATTATCATTTATTAAATTATATATAAAGTTTTAGGATTTACAGGTAATAACTGAATTTTATTTCCATCATAAAGTTTGAGAGTAATTTAATATCATTTTAATTATAATGGGGCCATAGCAAATTGATTGTACAAAAAATTATTAGTAATATATTTTTATGAAATATTTCTATTTTTAAAGCACCAATAAAAATTTATTAAAATATTATTAATTTAATATTTGGTCAATAAAATAAATTTTGACTGGAATTAATGTTTCGTAATATTTAATTTACATTAAATTGTTATTTTCAATTGGATAATTTAAAATAAATATAAAAAACCAGAGATCCGTTAAATATTTTCTAATTATTTTTTGTTATTTTGACATTATTCAAATTAATGGGATCGATAGCGGTTTATGGTAATTAACTGAAGGAAACTGTGGTCTAAACGTATTACAGATTCCCCTCAGATGTTATCAGGGGAAGATAAGAATTTAAGGGTACAAATTTCAATAAGCTACACTGGCTTTAAAGGAATATTGTATCATAATATAATTTTACTAGTTTTTTGTTATTTTAGATATCTATCTAAGGGTTACTATATAAGATGGTATCATTTATTTATTTATTTCAAAAAGAAAGAAATAAGACGAGAATATAATCTATTATTTAAAAGGAAAAACTATCAAAACGAAAATGTTAACAGTTATATTTCAGTCCATGTCTTTGTCAAAAGTATTTCTTGAAAGAATAACTTCAAAATAAATAAAAGGTTAACGAATGTTTCACCATGTTCGAACAGGGCATGTATAAACGTAGTGTGAATATTGATTGCTTAAGGTTGTTGTGATTAAAATAATAAATCTAATTATTATTGAGAATATAAAGAAATTATTTCATAAAATTAATTTTTCTAAGTAAAATTAATGTGAAAAATGTGACCAACAGCCTTCTGCATTTTATTTCTCCATTAATGGGGTGCAATATATGTATGAGGAGTAACAATTCCAATTGAAAGAAATTTCGTAAAACTTGTTCACTTTGTCCACGGTCCATTAGTTGAGTATATGAGCATGAAGTGAATTATTTTTCCAGCTGAATTTGAGGAAAGACAGATTTTTTACTGTCGAAGTTATGATGAGAGAGGGTAATGTAAGTCTGGGAAATGTTCAAATGTTATTAATGAACTAAAGATAGAAGATAGTTTTTGAAAAGTAAATTTTTCTTTTCCAAGGCAAATTCGTATCTGTGATATCTTTTCTTCCTGAGTCTAGCTTTGTAGTCTGATTTTGAAGAGTTTATTATTATTTCATTCAGATGGGCACACGACATTCATACAAGTATTACTTATGGGAATTGAAATTGTTGAGCGAGCCAGTGTAGGCTACTGACTATAGTTTTCTTTCAATGTCACAATAACAGCAGAAGAATGATAATACTATCATAATTTACAAATGTTTTTATTTACTTTGACTTATTTCATTAAAAAAACCAATTTAAATAGACAAAAATCAAATTTATATTTCTTTTCTTTTTATAATCATCATAAACTTATAGAACTGCTTTCTGTTTGCTTGGTACAAGATCGATTCTTTGAAGTCAACGATTCTTTGAGGCAATGTAATCCTTCGTATGTGTAAGGTTTTGTTCATGAGTTATTTTTTCACTACTACCTATAAACGTTTATGTGAGGAAGGCGCATAGCTGATCTGAATCCATTTGTTGGTGATATGAAAGGTTATAGATATGATACTATTACTTTTTTCTGTAATGAGAGGCAGTATTAAAACTATCATGCTGGTCATTACATCCAATTCCTAGAATGTGTTGAGCTAAAAGTAGATTATGTAGAAAAATATGTCATTTCTGTACGATAGATGATGTTTTATTCTTTTCATTTTCAAAACTTTTCAAATCGCCCTCGTAAAGTTAGTGAAACTTTGGTAAAAAAAAATTAGCCGCATTCATTAGATAACGTAGATAATATTCATCAGATTTTCACTTTTTTCAGAAGCTCAAAACTAAAATTTGCGAATCATTTACGGTGGAGAAGGATGCTCAAAGTTAAAAAATTCAGTTCAAAAAAAATTAAGTTTTTTTTAAGGAATTGTTTTTTTCTGTAAAATGGTTAATGGTTATGGATAATCATATCGATTATTTTAATGAATAAAATATCATTGATTCGTAATACAGTATAGAAATACGATATCCTCTTTCAAAAAAGAATTTTTAAAAACTTGACGAACGATGGAAAAGTGTAATGAATATTTCAACACTAATTAAATACTTAGAAAACTGAGCTCATTTTTTAATTTTTCCCGAATCTCAAATTAGTGAGAAGGATAAACCTTAAAATAGGAGAATTATCAAAAAATATCCTAATAAATATTATAAAATAAAATTTCTAAAGTTTTTTTAAAAAATGAAGCCCACCCTGATAATTGAGAACAAATACTTCCTTTTTATAATTTCTTCAAATATTTTTTTAAAAATTATACTAATTAGTTTATTTATTTTTTTGAGAAAAAATATGTTAAAATATAAAAAATTGGATACATTAATAATAGAAAAGAATTTTTTGAAGATTTTTCGTTGTTGAAAAAAATATTTTAATTTTTTATTTATAATTAATCTAATTAATTATTAAGAGTAAGGATTTCAACAACAATTTTATGAAGAGAAAATGTTCTATTGGGAGCAAAAGATTTTATAACTACTAGATTTTATTTTTACTGCATATTGTTTCCAATTTTTATTGAATTAATAATTTATATATATTTTTTATTAATATATATTTTTTATTTCTGGAAAATAATAAAAATATTATTTCTCAGATTGGTTTATATTATAATAGCAGTTGAGGAGATACAGAAAATAAGGATAATAAATGAAAATATATTAACAAAAATGTAAATACATTTAATAATAATAATATTTTTCACAAATATATATTAAGGAATTATGCAAAGCATTATTTTGTCGTTATAATATCTAAGAATATTTGCTTTGAAATATAAATAAAGTTTTTGTAAATATGTAAATTTGACTTAATCTCCATTCCAAAAATATTTATTTGCTGAACTTTCTGAAACTGAACAGTTTCTAGAAAAGATTGTTAATCCATGTTTTAATGATACTTGATTTGTGCAAAATAAAGAGAGATAAATTACTATTTTGCCACCAAAAAATAAAACATTTTATATTTTTTTATGTAAAAAGAAAATATCAAACATCTTTTTAGTATTATTATTAATTCTCTTTTATTATTTTTCTAATAACTATTATAAATAACATAC
>JBBMKC010201806.1:0-13995 GCA_037834085.1 Bipalium vagum | reverse complement strand
TATTTAAAGATCTCATTTTGTTAATAATTGAATGCTGCTTAAAATGAATCATTAAAAATGGGGTTATTTTCACATGGATTTTCTGTTCAATATTTATTTTATATATTATTATTAATAATTTAATATTATACATCAGTTTGTTATATATTAATAATTGTTAAATAATTTAATTTAATTAAAAATAATTAAATAATGTTATGAACTAGATAAAATCAACATTTAAGTTTCACATTTAATAGTAGTACAAAAAATAATAATATTATACAAATAATAAATTAAAAAATAAATTCTTTTTTTATGACAATGAATAAATTTTTTCAGTTTTCACAAAAACAAGAATTTTATTATTATTATACATATATTAATTATTATTATTATCTATGCAAGATGCTGCACCCTGTCATACTGAAAAAATCACAATGACAAGTATTAATAAAAATAATTTTTTTACCTCGTGCTGCATCATCACCTGACATGAATCCCATCGAGAATACGTGGTCCATTCTAAAGAAAAAGGTCTGTAATCTCAGTCATACAACAACCAGCGAATTAATAATTTCTGTTGTCAAAGTTTGGCGGACAGATCCTGAAATTAATGATTTTTTTAAAAAGTTGATAATTTCCCAGTTGAATCAAAGCCTTGCTGAGTCTTAAAGGTCAACAAAAGGTCTTTGCATTATCTAAAACATATTTATCTGGTTGTTGTTTTTAGATAATATTGATTGTATTTGTAAATGTAATAAGATGGTCAAAAAGTTTGGTGTCCCAATTAATTTCGCCTGTACTGAATATGCTTGAGTACAGGTTGTTTCAGAAAAAATCTGGTAGGTTTATACATTCTATAAATTTTTTATACTTACAATAATATATCGTCTGTGAATTTAGTGTTTGAATACCAATAATATTTGATTACCTTTTTGTTTAATCAAATTAATATTAATAAATATGTCGACTACCGAAATTTATATTCGAAAATAAATATTGGACAAGTACTTGCAAGACATAACTATTTCTTGATGCAATATTGCCAAGCAATTAAAATTGTCTCGGTCAACAGTGCAAAATGATTTTTGGATAATTATCGTAAACCTTTAAAATCGACAGAAACAAGAGTTCTGGATATCAATTTTATGTTGCGATTTTACTTGCTTTTATGCTAAATGATGTCTCAATGTGATATGTTGATCTTTTTCAAATATTTCACACACAACTTTATTTGGCTAAAATGGACGTTGTCACACTATCCTTACGAAATGTTTCCTAAATAATTGTGCGTCACGCTAAAATTTCCAAACCATTTGAAAATGCAGCTCTTTGATGGTGCTTCATTGCGAAACTCATAATTATATTAGTCTTGACATTGTTTTGATGTATGGCTACTTTAAAAATCATGTTAAATCATAGAAATATAATTTCCCTGTGAAAGTTTCACATTCTCTTTTTAACTCTTGTTCAAGTGTCTATCTATTCAAATTAAATTAATAAATTTTGATTTATCAAAAGATTTGAATTGATTCAATGTCGAATTTTGTGATTGTAACGATTAAATTTTAATTAATATTAAATAATATAAAATAATTTATAAATATTTATAAAATAAATTTTTAAGTAATATATTAAAATTTATTCCTTAATGTGAATCTATTGAATCTGACAATCACATGAATGTCAGATTTAATTGGTTATATAACGTTATATATTTTGCTTATATAAAGGTATTTAAATGAATCTATTAAATTTCTTATTAATTACAATGTATCGTTCATTTTAAGATAGGTTATGTTTATTCAAAGATATTGAATTTTTTAACTGACTTATCGTAAAACAATTAATAAGATGCTTTGCTTGTAAGGAAACAATGTTCTTTAAAATGGTAAAAGTGACACCAGACGGCTGTGTTTTGGTATGTCTGAACAACAAATGCGCAAAATACAGATCATTCAGATGATTATATACTGAAGTAAAACAGGAGTGCAAGATATCAGCTTCAGTATATATTTGATTTAGGAACTTTTTAATAAAACAGATAAAAGAATATTGGATAAATGAAAATACGCTAAAATCATATTCGATGGTATACTTTTCTATTTAAACATTTAGGAACGTTAAAAAAATCGGTCTAGACGAATTCGGATTAAGCAAACTCTACTGTAATTTCATCGAATAAGAATTATAATCAATATTGACTTTATGAATTCAGAAAGTGTCGATAAAAAAAGCAGTAACTAACATGGTGACCACACCAGAAACTAACAATGATTATGTCAATGATAAAACGTGAATATCACTTTAAGTATTCGATTCCAAAAATGTCCTCCACATTCCACCTCTCAATTCAGAGTCTTCAATAATTACGGAAACAAATATTTTATTGATCTATCAGCATTATTGACCATATATTTCAATTGAACTATTGAGATATTACATAACAGTTTATGTTTTAGATATCAAATCGATAAAACATTGTAATCCAGCTATCACTCGTTTGTTTAACCAAGGTTTTGGAACCTTTAAAATATTGGGAATGTTTCAAAACCCATTAAACACTTTCAAGAGACCCAATACAAAAAGGATCGCACTCGTAGAGGCTACCCACAATCGTTAAGTGATATCTAACTCTTTTCAAATATGAATTTATTATATAAAATAGAAATGGAAAATATTAAAAAACATTTTGTTTAAAACAAATAATAAAAATTTAAGACACCATCACTACGTAATATTATTTAGAAATACAATTTTTATTTTCGAGCAAAATTTATTTTATTATTGCGTGAAGCTTTGTGGTTATTATTGCCTGGTTTCTCAGTCTGGTTTCCCGGTTTCAATTGTTACATTACAATAGATTGGGAGCACAGAATATTAAGACGATTCTAAATAATAAATAATAATTACGGTTAACACAAAATGTTGCCAAAAAGATTATTTTTAATATTCCAAGATGTTCCGGAGAAAGAGAAGAAATATTGATCTTTGGAATCAAAATTTAATTCTATACCAACGAAATTATTTTTTTCTCATAAATTTACCAACACGAATGAATTAATATTTATTTCAATGAAAATTATTTATTATCACCATTAAATCTATAAAATATTGATAATTCGAAAAATGAAATGGTAATAAAAAAAATAAAAAATTCAATAATTTAAATTAATCTATATTTTACAAAAAAATTAATTAATTAAATAGGTTAAAATAAGATTTTCTTGTTTGAATGTTAAGATTTTCCAATTTTCTTGTAACAGCTGTTTACTTTTCTAATTTGTTTATATAATTAATGTTTAAAAAGTCGGTTGTCCATAGCTTTATGTTGTATGGAATTATTATTCTTCTGCTAATTATTATATTATTTTTTGAATAAAAATAACATATTTTTATCAGTAAACTTTTTCAGTTCAAAACAAAAATAACTATTAAAAAGGAAATAAAAAACATTTTCGAAATATCGTAAAAATAGTTTATTGAATTAAAATGGTTTCGGTATTTGGAGGGGGGTTTAATCAGGATGGGAAAAGTTTTAATTATAAAATTGTATTTTAAATTATATTATAAAAATATTTTATAATTAATATATAATTATAATAAATATTTCAGAATTAATAAGTACTTTTAATATAAGTTATGTCATATTTTAATATAATTATTATAAAATACAACAAATTTCAAATAAAAAAAAATTATAATATAATAGAGAATTTAATGCGGGATTTTAAAAATATTAAAAAATATTTAAACCTATAAAACCGGTGATAATCGGAAATCTAGACTTATTTCAAACACAACATTTATAAATATTTTTTTAACAAAAGATATTATAAAAATGTTTTATCATTTCTATGGTTATTAAATATTATTTATAATAACATTTGTTTTAATAAACTATTTTACAAAAAAAGATGGCGTCAAAACAACATATGCTTCGAGAGCGCGTCGTAATTTTTTATGAATTCAAAAATTCTATGGAGAAAAATGTTTTGGTGGAACATTTTACTGCAGAGAGAGTAGCAAGATCTAACATTGACAGTCCTGCTATATCTGCACCTAATATAAAATACAGGTTCTAGAAAAAAAATATGAAAAGAAGTTTATATTTTATATTTTATATTTTATATTTTATATTTTATATTTTATATTTTATATTTTATATTTTATATTTTATATTTTATATTTTATATTTTATATTTTATAAAAACAAAATAATTTCTTTAAAATTTCCTTTATAGACAAAATAGTATATATTACATAAATAGTTTTTTAAAATATTTTTTACTAAAGTTTTTCGATTAATTCTACAACGACAGAAAATCGGAACGAACAACAGTAAAATTTGCAACTAGGGAAAATTGTTAGGCACAGAAGGAAATGTAACATTTAGATGATTTTATTTGTTTGTTTAAATGGGAAGCGGAACATTTCATGTTGTCAACCGAATTGATACTACTAATAAATTTAATTTCCTTTTAAAAAACTATATGATAAAAAGCGTACTCAAGAAACTCAAAAATACATCCATCATATTCATAATTTTAATTTATGTAAAATTTTTTCTAAATTTTGGGAAATAAATTATAATAATTTTTCCTTTGGAATTATGATTCAGTGGAAAAGATAGATGATTTTATTTAATTAAATCCAGTTGGAAAATAATTCGATGGAGAAAATATTTTCTGAATTTTTATTTAAGATCGTTTCCTTTTTGATAAATAGCAGAAATTATTGCGATTTCTCATCGTTTATATTGGATGAATATCAAATATAAAATATATATTTAACTTTTTAAATTCCGATTATATAAATTTAAAATGGAATTTATTTGCATAATTAATTTCAGCAATTAAATATTAATTTCCAATTTGTTAAAGTATTTTTTGTTTTAATCAAGTCTTTTCTGATAATTCATTACTGGACAGATCTTAATGGTAAAATACCGTAATAGGGTTCTTTTATTTCATATGATGATATCATTTCATTTCGCTCTCTCGTCAGTCTCATCTTCATTTATAATAAAAAATCAACGAAATATTTCCCTAAAAAGATTTTCAATGTTTCACCGTCGATTTAATATATTACATTTTTTTTAACTTTTTACTTTCGACAGATCTTTGGTGGTAAATCTTCCGAAAATTTTTTGATCTTAATGGTATTAATGTAATTCATAAATTCTGAGAGGGAATAAAATTTCAAAGTATCCCACCGAACACATCAGAGGACGAAAAACTAAAAATAATTTTCTTCCATAAATGGTAGCAGAATATTAGAATTGATGTATTAAATTTTAATACCGGTTTTATTATCTAACAGTTACCATATGGGATATAATAAAGGAGAAAATTTATAATTATCCTCAATATATCATTATTATGGTTAATATTAATCCATTTATCAATTTATCAGAGTATTATTAGTTTTAGTAATATTAAAATAATAGTAATAGTAAACATAATAGGAAGAATAAATATAATTATAAAAATAAATAAAATAATAATAATTATGAGAATCTAAAATTTTTAATATATTATATAAATTATATTTTAATTTAATTTGCAATACGTATATTGAGCTACAATAATAATAAATCAATTTTATAAAACAATTAAAAGAAAAATGTAAATTAAAAATAATAATCATAATAAGTGTCAATTTTAAAGCTCAATATATTCGAATGAAATGCGAAAATTTTATATATGAAAAGTAATGTAATTTCATTTGTTTTAATAACAAATAAAACAAATACAGAAACAGTTTGAATAAATATGTTATGGAAGTTAATGACTTTTTATCAACAACTAACAATAATAATATTAATTATAATTATAATTATAATAATAAAATGAAATGAAATAAATTTAAAGAAATAAATTATAATCACAATAAGAAAAAGAATAAGAATAAATATAATAATAAAAAATTTTAAATTAAATTAAAAAATATAAATACATAAAAGTAAATAAATGAATATCCATAAAAAAAATAGTAATAATTACAATAGCATTAATATAATAAGAAGTATTATTACTATGGTAATAATTATAATATTAATATCGCTATTCCCCAGACTGACTGAAAACAGTCTCAGTAATAAGAATTCATATTACCATGACAGAAAGTGTCACTGACACCCCTGAAAATGTAAAACATTGAAATGCTTCATGATCTATTGATTTTATTTTATAAACAATCATTTTCCCAAAGTCAATGAAAGGAATATTTTATGAGGTTTAAATTGTTTAAAAATTTTTTGTAAAATAAACAACACATATTCAACATTTATAAATTACACACGAAATACAATGGGTTTAGAAAGACAATTAAAACAAATTCTTTTGCCCAAAATAGAAAGTTTCAGTTAATTGTTTGAAATAATATAAATAGAGAAAGTTTCGATCAGTCATTCTTTGAATTATTCTGTCCCCTGCCAGGGGGATAATTCCCAATGACTGAAAACCAACTTCTGCTAATCTCAATATTTAATGTCTTCAATTAATAATTTGCTTAGTTGTGAGGAGAACTTAAGTCTGATCACAAGAAATCAACTTATTACTGAAATGAGAATATTAATAATATAAATAAGAGTCTCCCCCCAGATTGTTTGGCTGAAAAGAATTATCTTGGATTTAGTTTATAAGCCCAGCGAAATTTCCAGACATTATTTAAACAATTGATTTTCAATTATTGCTAATGTAGCTTATGAAAAAATAAAAAATTAAATATGTTCTTTCATTATTATTTTTTATTATTATTATTATTAGTACTATTGTTATTTTATATTTTTTTTTATTTATTTAATTTTTATCTATTTATATTTTTCAATTTAATTTGAATTTTTTATTATTATACTTGTACTTATTCTTCATTCATTTTATTATTAGTTTTTTTTATTTATTATTATTTTTCTTTATTTTTTTGTATTTTATTTATTTATATTTATTTTATTCTATTTTTATTTATATTTATTTTATTTTATTTGTCTTTTTCGTTTTTTTCTTCATATTATTATTAATAATAATATTATTCGAATTTTAATTATCGTTAAATTAAAAAAAAATTAAAATATTGATTTGTTTAAATTTGCCCAACTGTTTTTGTCATTAAATATAATTTTTTTTAATATTTAAAAAAAACTGTAATATCAAATTCTCATTAAAAATGAAATTAATACACATTTGACAATTAATTTCTATTAAAAATAAATCCAAATATTTCGATATGAAAAAAATTTCAAGTTTTAATTATCTTTCATTGATAGAGGCAATATTTTATTAATTAATTTATATTATTTAAAATTTTCCAGAATTTTTTTGAAAAAAAATATTTGGAAAAAATATTTTTTATTTTCTCCATAAAAAAAGAAAAATTTTAAAAATCCCTCAAAAACTGTCGAGCTCTTCAGAATCAACTGAAAAACGGTGTTTCCAAATTTTAATAATTTTAATAATAGTAAAAACATTCGGAAACTTTTTGCTGGAGAAAAAAAATGTTTTTCTTCAAAAAAAGAAAACTAATCTGTGTCTTCATCTAATTTAATTCTCTGTAATTTCCTATTAAAATTTTGTTTATTAAGTAATTTAATCGAATAATTCTATTTAACTTAGATTAGACAGTGATATTTAACAAAGTAAAAATTATTATTGATTTAAACAAATTTCAAAAATGATGACTAATTTCAGTTTGGTTTTTTAAAAAAATAAAAAAATAAAAAAAAGAAAAATCCATAAAGATATAATCAATTTTAAGAATGAAAATTATTATTAATATAATTTTATTAATATAAAATGATATTTTGTAAATATTTCTCACAAAATTATTTGTTTAAAACAAACATGTAATATAAAATACATATCGTAAAAATATTAGGTGTGTATTTAAACAAATGTTTATTTCGTTTGTTTAATTAATGTGAATGAAACTCAATTTTTAGTTTCTCTCAGGTTTTTTTTTCTTTCTGTCGATATTATTTATTAATTTCTTTTTTTGAAAAAAACGATTTTTCCTTTCCATTTCAGACAGAACGGTTCTTTTTCTGTTATTTTTAATTAAAAATAATTACTGTAATTAATTAATTGCTCTGAAAATCTCCAATATTGTTCCATATTCCTCTTGTTAAGTGTGTTCGTCCCTTTGACATGAGAATTATTCATCGGATTCAGGTCGTACCATTGCCTCCGTTCGCTCATTTGTTCAGATCCCGAAATTTGTTATCAATCAATCACTGGGAGATTTAATGGACTGTGACGAATAAATAATATTTCGTTTCGCCTGTCTAAGTTTCTTTAATATAATCTCTCTGGTGTGAGATAAAACTTTTCTTTCCATTAAATTTTTCGGTTAAATTCTATTTCATAAAGACATTGTTTTATGGTTTTTAAAAAATTATTGTCTCTTCAATTCCTTTTTTATTTTTTTTATTTGAAATAATAGTTCCGATAGAAAATGTAATTTTTATTTATTAGGTACAAATTTGTAACTAACTAATAACTAATATGATAATATACACCGTTTTCACCTATATTTTGACAATGTCAAGTTTAATTTTGAAATTGTAAAATTCTATTTTGAAAGAATGTTAATTACAACAGTTATACGAGTTATACAGTTATCGTATGTTCATAACGTAAAAACTCAAAAAATTCAAACAGAAATACATTTATTCATTAATAATTCCCTTGTTCAAACATCTTGTAATGAATGAGACCATATTGCAATAGAAACCGGAACAATCTTCACTTGTAATAAGCCTTGGCCCATTATTTACATGTTCCATTAAAGATTCTTCATTTTCTGGTCTCTCCTTTCGTACAAATTACTTCCATTTTGAAAATAAATTTTCAATGGGGTTTTAAAAAGATGATTATGGAGGTAAAAATAATGAACTGAAACCGTTTTCCTCTATGAATTTCCATATTCTTGAGGTTTTATGGAAAGTAACATTGTCCTTTATTAAGACCGATTTCGTATACATTTTTTTAAGCAAAGCTATTATTTTTTCTGTATATTCCAAAAAAAGTCACTATTGTAGTAAAAGGACGAGTTTAAGCAGCATAATAAAATAAAGATTCCCTATTCATTGCACAGGAAAGAGATATGTTTCTTAATCTTAAAGATTGGTTTTTTACCTTTAAAAGTTCGATCTCTCTTAGCTTTCAAGCTTACATTAAGCCCAACTTCGTCAATAAAAAATACGTTACTTTCAGAATAATAAATTCTTTAATTAATAAATTCTTGTGCATTGCAAAATCTTGAATGTATATTGGATGCATCATTTCCTTTTGCTGGAATATTATGCACTCGTTTCAAGGTATAATTAAAATCTGATATAACGTTGTTGATTGTAGTCTTTGAAACCGTTACATTGAATTCTTCCAAACATTTATCAGCAATTTTGTTAAAGAGATTGAACAGTCTTCATCAATCCATTCTTTAATAGCATTTTGTTGATCAGTCGGTAATTTTTTTGGCCTGTAGGTGTCTCTTATTTTTTTCATAAGTTCCTTGAGTATTATATTTCTTGACTATTTCGTGTACTGTGGTTCGCTTGACATTGTGAAATAGTTGAAATTGATTTGAACAATTTAAAATTTAAACAATATCAAAATTAATCTTGATATTGTCAAAATAGACCTTTATAATGTTAAAATTAAATTTTTAATGTCAAAATAAAGGTGAAAAGGTATAACTAATAACTGCATAACTAATACAGTTGTTTTAATATTTCAATCAATATTTAAATAAAATCATGTTTTCAAGATCAATCAGAAATATCCAAATAATTTGGCTCAGTAGTGGTTAACATGAGAACAGACAAGGTTGGGTATTACAGGCGTGATATACTATGAACTGTTGGAAATCGGTTAAACAGCTATTGTCGATCGCTACAAAGACCAATTAATCCGATTGAGTCAACATGTGGAGTTAAAACGCCCGTTTAGTAAGATAGAAAAACAACCTGTGATATTTTTACATGACAACACTAGGCGTAACAACACTCATATATCTTAAAAGACAAGGGTCATCATAATGAAGCTTGGTCGAGAAATCTTAGAGCATCCGGCGTATTCACCAAACATTGCTCCAACTGATTATCAATTGTTTAAGTCAATGCATCATGCCTTGTGTGATACACACTTTCAATCAGTGAATACCATACGAAAATGACTTGAAACATTTTTGGCTTCCCAACAGCC
The DNA here is from genome assembly GCA_037834085.1 of Bipalium vagum. Lineage (NCBI taxonomy): Eukaryota > Metazoa > Platyhelminthes > Tricladida > Geoplanidae > Bipalium > Bipalium vagum. The sequence continues at coordinate 3,811 of JBBMKC010201806.1, read as the reverse complement.
AGAATTTTTTCCAATTTTCGTTGCTCGTGACTATGCAACGTATAAAGCGTTCATCATTTGGATTATTTAATAATTGACGACAGATCGACAAACGGCGTTCAGCTTGACTTGGCGTCAAATCATGTGGTACTTCAGAAACCCTCTTGTATCGCTTGTTATGTTGATGAAGTTGACGAACCAGGGATTATTGTGATGTTCCGGTCTTAGCGTACTACTCGTATTATTAGATGGATTCATTTCTACGGCTTTGAGAATAGCTTCCGAATCTAGAGTGATTGGAAGTCCACTGCGAGGATAATCATTTCACCCTTGTTGAATTTTTTTAACCATTTTTGAGCAGTTCTTATGGAAAATGATTTATCGCCTTCAACCTCACATATTTTCTTTGCAGCATCTATAGCTCTGAAATTCTGCTTCCAGTCATGTTTCAGAAGTATACGGATTGCTAATTTATCCATGCTTTTTTCTGAGTAAATATATGTACACAAACTACATATAGCGTAATATAATTGTGCAACTTGTTAATATTTGAAAAAATAATATATATGGTATTTAAAATTTGCTTTTAAAGTTTATATAGAAAAAACGCACGAACTTATGAATCAACCCAATTTTATATTATATAACAAAAATATTATATACTTACTCATTCCATAAAGAAACCCGATTTGTTAATACAAAGAGTATTTATATATTTAAATTATAACAAAAATAAAACACATTATTTACAAAGTTATTTATGACGAATGTTTTACATTAACCATTGATCATAGCCAAAATTCATCAAGAGTTTTACAATTATTTCTATGACATTGCTTATTGAGGGAAGTGAAGAATCCAATATCGTTCACATTTAAATCTGGAGACTGTGCCGGCTTTTTTATGACGGTAATACATGGAACAATATTTTCTCCGAAGTCATTGAAATTTTCAACATTTTTCTTTCCCACATGATGGCGGGCATTATCCATTTGGATAGAACATTTGGACAGCACTGGATTTTTTCAGATATTGCTGGCATAGTTTCAGTAGTCATCAAATTGTAAAAATTATCGGCTGTTATTGTGCAATCAACCTTGTGATTTATCACCTTTGTTATGATTTTTGGAAGAACTCTGGGCCTCCACATTCTTTTCTATTCTCCAGATACCTATCAATCCACTAAAGCCATTTGCGATGTCAGGTTTAGCAATAGCTGACAGTATCATAATTCTTGATGGATTACCTTTAATAAATAATGGCTGCTTTTCCCTCGGACTGTTTTCATGATATCGCTCTCGATAGAATTGATATAATTCGAATCACTTTTCATCTATGTCGACATAGGCATTCCATTTATTGCAGCGATTTTGTCTACACCATTTTAGTCTCTTCATTTTCTGATTATCATTTAATAGAGGACAGGTTCTTTGGAGAACAAGTTTCATTCCTTTTGCCTTGATAATTCTGAAAACACTCGTTGAAGGAATATTCGTCTCCTCAGACAGACAAGCAATACTACTTTCACTACTTTCGAATGGCTTCGACAACTCGTTGTTGTTTCTCAGCACAATCTTCCGAATTCATTCTTCCAGATCCACTCTTTCTCTCCAGTATACCTCTTTCAAAAAAATTTTTTCTTAAATCGCTGCCATAATCCTTATTGGCATGAAATGATTCGCATAAATGCTCGACTGTATCATATTCGGGCTGGACCTTTCCCATTTTCATTAAGATCCTCTCATAATGGATAAGAGATAATACTTTTTGATCTTTTGAAAGAGCCATTAATTCTAAAATCAATTTAATACTGATAAACAAATAACAATGATTACCTATTTTCTGAAATAAAAAATTGGGGGTTTTATGGAATGGAGTAATTATATAATTTAATTTAATGTAATTCTTTTTTTAATGTAATTTGATTTAATTTTGTTTTATGTAATTTTATATTATTTATTTTATATTATTTATTTAATTTAATGTAGTTTAATTCAATGTGAATTCATATATTTTTCAAAAAAGCAACTTGATTTTGGGATAATTGAAAATGATGGAAATAAAGAAAAACGATGCGACTGCCGATACCGAATAAAAATGATAGTTGAAAAAAGCGACGAAAAAAAAATTTCCATCAGAAAAAAGTTCCCCAATGAATTTGGAAATAAATTTAAATGGAAATTAAAAATTGAAGATTGTTTATATAATTCACTAAAGCAGGAAGGAAACTATTTAGTTTTGCTTGAAAAGATTTTTTGGTATTTCAACGAAATCATCATCGAAAGTCTTCAAAGGCAATGGTGTCAACCAACTGTGACTTATCACAAATGGAAATCAAAATGAAAAGTGTGAAGCCAACGTTGTTGAAGGAGGCTACGCTTTTCCATTAAGTACGCTGGTTGTATGAAAAAGAAAACAGCCCCCAGTCACACTTTGCAAACGCTGATGATATATATATTATCATTCTATGAAATTGTTGTTTTATTAGTGGGAAAATTGTGAGGAATTTATCAAAATTTTATTTTCCATATCAGAAATGTATGATGTGTTTTTTATGAATTTTGTATTGCACTTTTAATTGTGTGATCGAATTGAAGTGATCGAAAAATGTCTTGGAATATTATTAAATATTTAATTTTATTATTATATATAAAATTAGATATGCGTAGTTCTTTTATATTTGCATAATCATAATTGACGTTTTCAACATGATAATATAACTGATAATTTCTTCAGGGAGAAATGATAAATATAAAAAAGTCGAGGAAATGTACGATAAGAAAATGTATTTTGTAAAAAGTTTTATCTGAAAAATGTTAAGAAAGATCCTCATGCAATGAAAAAGATAACCCAGTGTATGAGGAGGCCCTGAAAACGTTTCCAGTGGTTCTTTGGTTAATAGATTACTTGTAACGTTGTCTTTTTCATAAGAAAAATAAATATATTCTAACGTGTGTTTTGCTGTGTATAATAATAATAATAAAGTGGACGTTCTGTACATATTTTTTAACATTATTATTTAATTTATTTTTACTTGATATTACATAAATTGATTTCTGAAAAATTGTGAATATTATACATTTATTATATATATATATATATATATATATATATATATAATGGAGTCAGATGTTTTATTTTATTATTCAGTTATTTTCTTCTCTTATGCAACAAGAATTTTTTTTAAAAATTAATTCTATTATTTATTAATATAACTTTGTGTATAAATAATGAAATAATAAATATTTATAAAATTTATTTTTGTTTTTATCGAATTAAATTTTAAAACGACTCAAACCAATTAATCTTTTAATCTCTTCAATGAAATATTTTTCATATTGCCTTAATATTTTTCGTTCAAAAATTATAAGATAAGTATTATTCTTAATCTATACTTATCTAACACTTTATATATACTTAAATACTTATAAAAAGGTTTTTCTTTATATTTATTATATTTATATTTATTTATATTCCTCTACATACGTTCATTTGCTTTCCGGCAAATTTCAATTTTCTTTTTAATTGCAGAAATAAATAATAATAATAAATAATATTTTATTGATTTTTTTAAAAAATTAAACTAAATCAATCAGTAACATTTTCATTAACTTGATAAGAAATATTTTATTAATGAAATTATAGAAACGCTCATCACAGTACTTTGTTTCATTACTTTTGTTTAATTATAATATTAAAATGATTTTTTTGTGTATTATATATGTGATTTTTTATCATACTTTATTAATGATTGCTAATCTGTTCAGTATTATCAAGAAAATCCATAGTACCAAAATATATTTCAAAAACAATGATATCGGTTCTGTTCTGA